>JAPJBO010001480.1:17500-42835 GCA_030068145.1 Diplonema papillatum | reverse complement strand
GGGGGGGGCAAGGGTACCTGTAAATCCAGGGTCTCCGGGGCCCGGGCCCCGGGCCCCGGGCCCCGGGTTAGCGCTAGGGTCCAGATAGGGTCCAGGCCCACGGTAATCACGCCATCCAAGGATGGAATCGTCAATATTGCAGCTTCCACAACAAGCGGAGAGCAAGACGAGAAAAAATCAAGAAATAAACTTGATAAAATTTGATAAAAAAAGCTCACAGTCGTGCATTTACCATAGGGGCTGAGCGGGCGGAGGCTCTAAGGTGAAATGGTCAAAATGCCCTGGGAAAAATGTGGGACAAAAACTTTCCGAAATGCGAGTTTTTAGGGATTCCGGCCCAAAAAAAAATTTTTTTTTTTTTCAACACCCACCTTGCCACCTGTGACCTTGGGTGGCTGAGCCGTGGTAGCCAGCTAGACCTGCCAGAACCTGAAAACCTCCTTCAGGTTTCGTGGCTGTGTCGAAAAATACATTCCGAGGACGTTTTTGAACGCTTTTGAATCCGTTGAGCTCAAGGACAGTCTGGGGCCCTGGAATGGAATTGTAAACGAATTGCATCTCGTACCAGAGAGTTTTTCCTTTGGTAATCGTTCAGGGCCAAAAACCCTGGATAATTTTCCAGGGCCCGGGCCCCGGATTACAGGTACACCAGGGGGGGGGAAGGCCGAAGGGGGGGGGGGGGGGGTAGCACGGTGTGAACTTCATGCTGATCATCTGCCTGAAAAATACCGGAAAACTGCGGAAAACGGCACAAAATCGGAGAAAATCCTCGGAATAGTGACATTTCCGTTGAAAATGCTCAGTCAGCTATTCTAGCTATTTTAGCTAGTTTCAGCTATAGCTAGCTATCAGCTAGCTATAGCTAAGTCTCACACTGTAATTAACGCTGAACCGCAAAAATCGCGGTTCGTTGAGTATAGGTAATTACCTATACCTAACGCTGTAAGCTTTACAAGTTGTCTTGCACCTGTGTGTGTCGTGCACAACAGCTTCGTGATGTGATTTTCTTGAGGTGGTGCCTAAAGCACCAGATCACTAGTCCCTTCCAGGTGGCTGGGTTTTAATCCTTGTGATTGCAATTGTGATTGTGATTCTTGGCCCTCACTGCCCCACTGAAGTGACCCGAACACTAATATATATTTGCCCAGCCTGAGTTTGCCTGAGTCCAGCCTGAGTCTGCCTGAGTCGCCAGACTCAGGCTGGACTCTGGCGAGACTCTGCCAGACTCAGCCAGGATACAAAGCATGTTATAAGGGATATTGAAAATATCGGGTGGCTATAAGACAATTTGCCCTTTTCAAAAGGCTTGGCCCTTCTGTGGAAGGACCAAGCAAGAGGAACCGTTTTGCTCACTCCAAAGCTCCCGGTTTGGCGCCGGTGCGTGGCGTTTGTAAAAATTCCCCTACAAAAAAAAAGGACACCCCAAGGTCAGTTCCCCGTAGTTCCTCTTGGCTATACCGACCAGTATATTTGTTGCTGGTCATTGGTGGTTTCGGCCACTATCCATACTTAAATTTACCTTACTTCGGTAGGCCCTCCGCAGTATGGTGCTTGTTAACAGTGATAAACGCCATACCGACGAGGCGACAATGAGGAGGACGAGCACCGGAACGCAGGCAAGGGCTACTTTGACATGGACAGACAGCTTCTTCAAGACCGATCCCGGCTCCTCCAGTTTCACAGGCACGCCTTCGTTCATTTCCTGCCGTAGCACCCTCCCGCCGCTAACCCCTCTCACCCTTGCGGCGCTTATGGCATTTTGAGTTTGAACGGACTTATACTTGGAGCCTGCGGTTGGACCACAGAGGTGAAGTGAGAAGACACTGCAGACTGTCTACTCGTCGGTTGGCGCGCCGGGTGGACGCAGCCGGGGGCTGCGTTGCATTGGGCGGCGTTCGCCGGGCGGGGGTGCTGGCCCGGAGTTGCGGCGTTGGCAGTTGAGTGCGCCGGCGCCGCCGCGCTGGGGGGGTGCGTGGGACGGAAGGGTCCTCCGCAGCACGCCGCCGCAACAGGGATACTGCATCGCATGATACGTTTTCGACACATGCGCCCATTGAGGGATGCGTTGTCGACACGTGCAACATCGATCTATCTTCGTATGCAGCGATGCTGAGATAGCCCTAAGTCAGCCGACGAATGGTCCAAAAGGTTGAGGACACTACGAATGCGAACACAAACACCCGAAGGCGATCCACCCCCGAAGACAAAAAAAGCGGGTCTGCCGTTCAGGAAAGCGAAACAAGGTGGGGCAAAAAAAAAAAAAAAAAGGTCAAATGGAAAGAGAGAAAAAAAAACAGAGAGAAGAAGAAAAGTTCCCAAGAGAAAAGAAAAAGGGGGAAACAGAAGAAAAAGACGAAAGAGCGGGGGAAAAAAGTCGGAGGGCTCCCCCCTCAAGGATCAGACTCCATGGTGCAGCAAGTTTCATCGCACCTCAAAGAAGGTTTGAGAACAATGGACCTTCTAGACTGTTCGAGCTCTTAATCTTCATCGAAAGAGGCTGGGTGACGCGGTGAGTGCATCCTGCTGCGCACCCCCTGCGATCACCCCAGTGTTGTCTGCAATATTGTTCCCGTTCGCGTTGCGCCTAAGTGGGCGACTATGCGCTGAGCGAGCTGACAACCTCCTTCAGCTCATCAGGGAGCGGAACACCTGTGTGTGGAGATGGTGGAGATGATGTTTCTGTTCGAGCCCTTGGGGCAATGCTTGATGGCCTTGTGCCAGCTGCGCCTCCATTGATGGGTCGCACGCAGCCACCCAGGACGGCCCGCCTAGTAGCGTAGTGATGTCACGCCCGTGGCGCAAATCGCCCCGACGTCCCGCGCTGAAGACTGTCTCCCCCATACGGGTACGGGTGTGTCCTCGACATGTCGAGACGGTTGAACAAGGTACTCTTGGGGCGTCTTCGTAGCACACTGCGTGTCTTGCAAATTTCTCCGAAATTTCCCGATATTTTCGTCTGGACGAGGTGGATACAGGCAAAATAAAGACATGTCAACTACAGGCAAATGGGATTCCAAATACCCAAATATTTCCCTCGTCGGGGGTTACATGTATGGCTACCCCATCTCGCCGGCTTGTGTTCATGCGTCGTAGCAAGATTGGCAGCCCCTCGGGCTTCTTGAGCACCGTGGCAGCGACAAACACGTCGGAATCGAGGCGGAGTGTGCTCTTCGACACGTGCCACCTTGGAGGGCGAGTGAAGCGAGTCGAAGGGTGAGTTCGTCGAGTCTGGGCGTCAAAAGGCTCTCGAGGGCCATAGGGCGAGTCTGGCGCGACTCGCCCGCAACCTATGCCTAACGGGTTTCACCGTCGGCACATGAAGCGTGACCTTTTTCCGGTGTCGCCCAATATCATCAAGTGAACGAGTCATATTGGAATCCGTGTGCTGGAAGTTCAAGGTGTTGACCGCAGACAACAACACCGGCCTCGCCGTCAGTGAGTCCGTCGCCAGAGCCACTACTTTGGCGTCGTCCAAGGCTGGCCTTGCAGCCGTAGCGGAAGATCTCTCGTTGAGGCTTCCCAGAAGCAAAAGAAACGAAGACAAGCGGAGGGTAGCTTTCATGGATGTAGGAAAACACGAATCCTGCACCATGTTTCCATGCCACGTGCATGTCATGCGCCCACTGCAACCCCCTGTCTATTCGTGTTCACGCTTCTCGCATTCATGCTTCCATATCCCGCAGACCTGTCAGCTAGTGCAACCCACAACTGGGTATCCAGATACCGCGAAGGCGTATTCGGCGACAAATGGGTGAAATCTTTTTGGCGACCCCAGGACGTGAAATTTGCGAAGTACAAAAGTGCAACAATTCCTGCCCCAAAGGTTATATACCAGTTACTGTCAATTACCTGGCAGTTACTGTCAAAAGCAGGGGTTCAAACGCACCAATACAAGGGACTTTTCAAAGGTTTGTCGTCCATACAAGGGACTTTCCAAAGGTTTGTCGTCCATACAAGGGACTTTTTTGAAAGTACGGCGTCCATATAAGGGTAGTTCTCCATACAAGGCTCTTTCAGAAACTAGGGAGCCCATACAAAGGTTTATTCCAAAGGTTCGGCTCCGGATGAAGAACTTTGTCCTTTTTTTATTTTTTGAGCCGCCCCCATTTCCAAATTCCGTCAGCTGACGGAATCTGGAATGGGAAGCTAATGCCCTGAGTACAATGAGACGGCATATTTCTGGTCTCGGCTTTGAAAATTTTTCTGACCTGCGGGTCAGTGGCGCAAAAAAAAAAACCGGAAAGGGAGAAGGTGAGTGTTTGTGTGTTCACATATACTTTGTTGGGAGAATAAGACCAAGCGCTTTTTTCTCACCGAGGAAATACTCGAGGGGCTGCCTTGTGCTTACTTCGAAGGAGGCTAGAGGGGGAGAAACAATACAACTACAAAATGGGTCCTTTTTGTTGAACGCTTACAAAAAAAAAGAGAAAGCAAGGCACACCGGGTGCGAGTTCAAGCGGCGCATCGGAGCGCGCCACCGCCGGGGCGGACGCCGCCTTGACGTCTCTGAATCGCTTCGCGATCTTTAGCTGGTAAGTGTCCCAGGCCGCCGTGTTGGCATTGATAGCGGAGACGCCAGAGAAGAAACCGTAGATGTACGCGGTGGTGATCGTGACCTTCGACAGGACATTGAACGACGAAACGGCGAACATTCTGGCCCCCCCTTTTTAGTTCTTCCTCTTTTCTTCTTCTTTCTGCCCCAGTAGGAACCGGTGAAATCGACGACGTTTCCAAGGTCCCCCGAAAACATGCGCGTGATTTGCAGGCCACGACAGAAGGGCACCGGTGCGACACCAAAGATCGTGCCCGGGCTCAGCTCAAAACAGCTCAGCTCAAAACGACCCGCTTTTCGCTGTTCTGCTAGCTCTGCGGCTCGGGGATCGTCATTCTCGGGTTTAAAAGCCACGTACGACTTCGGCCAAGCCGGCCTGCTCTCCTGGCGCCGCAATCGCCAAATACTTTTATGCATACGAGCAAGCTAAAGGAGCCCAGATGAACCAGCTGTCAGGGCGGTGCTGGGGGACTGCTATTGTGAAGCCCTAAGATGCACCAATTCGCTTTGTGCTATTCCGCCGTCTTTTTCTGTTCGCCTGCTTTTGTGAGAAATACTTGAGGAGGCTACCAGTTGCGAGCTCTCAAAGGAGGAAAATGTAATGGCCCCCACGAAAACACAGGTAGTAAATCTGGGTTCAGTGGCGGGCGTAAGCGCCTCCTCGCAACAAGCACATACAGCCCGTCGAGTATTTTTGCACAAGCTCCGGACACCTACGCTACAATGGTGTCATCATGGTGCCAACATGAAGCTGGTGAAGCCGCTGATTACGTTTGCCGTGGAAGTTCAGGTGATGCAGGCTTCACCTGGTTGCTTCACCTCGGACTTTTTCTTTCAGAGTTATAGCGTTATTTGTGGATTTATAGTTCGCTTGAGAATCCGGGATTTTTAGAGTCTCCGGGTGAATAGGTTCTTTTAAAGCTAATACGTACTGGGTGGGTTTGGGGGGGCATGCATGGCTTCTTTCGTGTACACGCGTACTTGCGTGCTTTGGCAAGTCAGGTTCGAAACAATTAGTGAACGACACCAGGTTAGGTGAGTTGCGCCTCGGAGTTTTTTTTTTGTGTGAAAGAAGCTGCACATCATCAAGAAGCTCTACAGCTGCCCACACTGATTTTTCTTTTTTGGATAGATTACAGTGCGTCGCCTGTGCTTCACCTAAATACGTCCAGGCCCAAGACCCAGGGCAGCATCGCCTACGTATGATTCCGGGACGCGCACGGGTTCGGGTTTTTCATACTTGTGCCGTGCCTGTTCAGTTAATTGAATGGAAAGCGACGAGACGAAAAGGACGAAAGCCCGCAGCGACTCCCCGATTCAGAGACTTGCTCACGATAAGAAGTAAGTTTTGAGAAATGAATAAATGCGAAGACTTCAGAAAAAAAGAGAGAGAAAAGCAAAATAGAAAGAAGAAGAACCCCGAACGTATGCATGGAAGCAAAGAAGACGAATCGTGAAAAAGCAACGAACTAACTAAAGCGGACAGGGGTAGAAACGAACTAACGAAAGCGGTCAGGGGGTAAACATAGTCCTCCTTGAACTGCATGTACCTCAACGGTATTATAGCTTGCTCAGAAAATTCGCACAGAGCATAGGGTCAAGCACTTGCACAGTGCGCGATCGTCAATTCAACGATGTCCGCGGTGGCAGAACAGATTGCCCGGCGGTGGCAGCCGGGTATTCATAGCGACCTTGCCTGCCGATCCTTCGGTGTTTGATGAGTCGCATACATGCATTCTGCAAATCCTATTGACAGTCACAACTGGCCGCGGTATTCATCGCTCCCAGAGCCACGACATCCTACTGAGAAGTGCAATTGATGACACCCTCGATCAACCGTAGTTGATTTGGGTTGCGCATGCGTCGGTATTCTGACTGCAGCCGACCAGATTTGGCACGCACTTGGCTCCGAGGTCTCAGGTATTGGCCGAAGCTGTGCGGATAAGTTACAGGGGACGGATACGTCGCCGCTTCCGCCCTCGGATAGTGAGTAAGTAGGTGACTTCGCCCTTGGTGCATCCGCAGTTGTCATCTGGGTATTCAAGCAGCTGGTAAATGGTTACGGCTTTCTTTTGACCGAGCAGTCGAAAAGAGGTGCGGTCAAGCTGCAGAGCAGTTGACGGACAGCTTCGAGGAGTCATGTAAGGGGGTCAGTACCCACGTTGCCTATGTGCCCGTGCCCTTGCATTGCAACTTCTTTACCGACAGCAGCAGTGGTCCGTCAGCTCAGTGGGTGCTGTATCATGACAATCATTCATGATACACCGAGCGTGCCTCGATTTACGTATGTATAGCATCGACTTACGTGTGTGCAATTAGGCACAGACCTTTGTTTGGAAGCACTAGCGATCGTTACGTGCGGGTGTTCTAGTGGTTTCGCCCATTTCCACGGACGATGTGCACGGTTGGCCATCATCGACTCTTGCGCGCGCAATTAGGTGCAGCCTTCTATTTGTAAGAACCAGTGGCGTGCACTTTTCCTGGTTTGGCATGTTTGCACCTCGCCCTTGCCGAACCTCTTTCTTCAAAAGCAGGAAACATAGTACGACGGAGCTTCCGCCGGTCACATCCAATATCCACGGAGTAAACATGGTTGGCTATCATCAATTTTTGTGTGGACAACAAAGCACTCTTGTTGGCGTGAGTACTGACAATGTCGATTTGCCCTGTTTCGGCATGTTTCGCACGGTACGCTAGAACTTCTTTTTAGAATGGAAAAGATAAAACGGAGAGCGTGTTGTATGTAAAGCCGACAGTTCATCCTCTTCGAGTAGCTGCATGCCAGGGTGTATTCTAGGGGAGTCCAAGGGGGTCCAGCGGACCCCTCAAGTGAAAACACGAGCCCAAGGGAGTCCGGCAACAGCTTCCAGATGTTGATGCATCGCGAAATGCAAAATATTCTAACGATAGTCCTGCAACGGACGCTTGGACAGTTTTCCAAGCGAATGCACGACAACCAAGAGCAGAAGAGGTTGGAATATTCTTCCTGGGACCTGGGATCCTTCATTGCAGACGTCCTGGCGCGAATCATATCAGGTTGTGGACGAGACGAAAGTCAGTGCCTGCCAGAATGGGACGCTGCAAGGCGAGGAGCAGCGCAGAGTCGGTAGCACTGTCCTGCAATGGCCGAGAAAGGCGAGTGTGACCACTGCACTTGAAAGAGGAAGCTGGGCTCCACCTAACGCTGCAGCGGAATGAGTAAGGAAGTGAGTTGAGACCTAACTGCGCGGAGAAAGAAAAAAGCTGCCAGTGAATAGAGCCGGACCCCTCAACCCAGAGTCCTAGTAAACCCATGATGGCAAAAAAAAAAAAGAAGGCGGTGTATCCATCCTTGGGGAGAAAGGGGCTGAACGTTTGGAGGAATTCGTGCGGCTCCCTCCGAGGGTTGGGGAGAGCAGCTGTTGGGGCTGGACTCCACCGTGTAGCTTTCTTTAACAACTGGTCAGCCCCAGTTGCTGAAGATCTGCTGGCGCTTGCTGTCGGCAGCAAGCGTCGGAGGCAGCAGTTGAGCCGCTCCAAATCGCTGCTTCTCTCCAGGGCGCGGTGTCGTTCTCTTTCGCCTCCTTTTGCCATCCGTCCTTTTTTTTAGAGTTAAAGTTCGCTTGAAATTCCGGGGTTTTAGGGTCTCCGTGTGACCGTTCATGAATGGGTTTTTTTGTCTCTTTTTCCTGTGTGTTTTCCTGATGAGTTCTTTTTTTGCTTTTTGATTGACGGAGGTGTGTCCTTCCTTTCACCTCGGGAGCCGAACCCCGGCGCTTCTCAATACACAAGTTTCTCAGCACCCGTAATTTTCTTCTACGCAGCGTGGCTCCTGTGCCACTCTTCAAGCTGGTCCCTCGGGACCCATCTCTCGTTCTCGAGGTACACGAACAGCTCGGACGGGATGTGGCTCGCCTGGCTCCGCTGGCTTGCAGCTGGGCTGGTGCTGTGTTTGCCCGACCTCTCGTCGCGCAGCTTGTCCTCCTGTCTAAGGTGCCGAACGTGCAACGCTGTTCGCTGAGCAATTTTGGACGATCGGCACGATCGAGTACACAGCTCGCCTGCCAAGTATACGCGCCACCGATTGCACTGGAAACAGACCATCAGTGCCCGACGACAGGCGCTCACCGAAAAATCGACAAAACATGAAACAACACGGGATCGATTACCCGCAGCTCTTTTTCCCTCGTCTCTGAACCCGAGAAGGGATTCGTTCTTCGCAGTTCTCGTTCTTTTGGCTTCGCGCGGGGTCAATGGGGGCAGCCGCTGGCCCTTCTTCGTTCGCTCCTTTGTCTACGTCGACCATCGAGGAGATCGTACGCGGCGCGGTGCCTCGTCTAGAAACGTCGCGAAGCGCTTCGTCACTACTGGACGCTGCATGTTCGGGACGTGACCTGCGGGTTTGACTTCACTAGTTTGAGTACAGGGACCATCTTCCGAGGAGTTACCGGTCGCCTCCCTATTACCCCAAAAAATTAGTATGGCGCTTCCGTTTGTTTGTGCGCACCAGCGGCTTTTCACCTGATTTGGTGAGTTGCTTTTAGTACGCTGCCAGCTACTAATTTTTAGTACCAACAATGCATTGTTAATACAAAAATTAGTATGGCGGTTTCTTTTGTTTGCGCGCACGAGCGGAACCCACCTGCTTTGGTAAGTTTCATGTAGCACGCTTCCAACTACTTTTGCTTAGTACCAACAATGCATTGTTAACACAAAGAAATGCGTAGTTTTGTTTTATTCTTTTACTTGTTAGTTGTCGACAACTTGTTTTTGTGTTGAGGTGTCATTGACATCTGTCGTCGACATCTGTTGCATCCGTTTGCGAACGGGTTGCCGGACCGTGTTGTTGCAACACCACAGTGACGGCATTTAAGTAGTACGTTCTGCTCTTGTGTTTGTGGGATGTTTGCGGGTGGACTGGCCTGCGAGTCTTGTGTTTGTGTTGGCGTCGACGGTCCTAGCGGGAGATCCGGTGTCGGCGTTCGCAGTTGCGCATTTGGCTGTTCCGGTGTTGTGAAACATAGCCTGTGGCATACACGGAACACGAAATCGCTAGCCCGCTGGGAATCGTGATACGCGATGCCCATCGGGTATGTGAACGCATGAAACACGTATGACCCACTGTCAAGTGGTCGGGATTTTCGCTGGACTTCCCGCTAAACTCGGGCAGACGGGAGCAAGAACGACGGAAGAAGCCCGCGTCACGAAAGCAGGCAGAAGTAGCACTTGACTAGAGAACGACCAGCCCGACCTCTCCCGCATCAGCATTGATATAAGGAAATTTACCCGAAAGAGTATGAGCCGTCAATAGTGACGATCTCGGTACGCTCAAGAAGAAACCCAACGAATCTCTCGGCCTGACTACCCATTTGTCAAGGGACATTTTTTTTACCCCATGTCCATCGGCCCACCCCGCCTAAGTGGATGCGTGCCTGGGTGGTCTCCTAAACTCGGGCAGAGGGGAGCAAGAACGAAGCCCGCGTCACGAAAGCAGGCAGAAGTAGCACTTGACTTGGGAACGACCAGCCCGACCTCTCCCCGCATCTGCATTGACCCCGCCAACGGACGGCGGTTTCAAGTAGCACTGCCGTGCACATTAGCTGCCTTCATGGCGCTGCGCCTACTACACGACTCACTTCCTGTGAGGTTCCACGTGCGATATGATATCTGACAAAACATATTTCATACAGTAACCCCCGACAAATCTGCCGGGGAAAATCGGGGAAAATCGGGGGAAATCGGGGGGAATCGGGGGGAATCGGGGGCTAAAACTGGAAGTTTAATGTCAGCTAAATTCGTGCAAGCGTCGTCAGGAGCGAAGCGTACCAAACAGTATCCTTCGATTTTCCCACCCACCCACCCCCAGAAATGGAAGGACGAGGAAGATGACTTGGGTCATCGGGCAGCTCGGAGGGGCGAGTTTCCGATGGGAGAGCACCGCCTCCAGAGAGGGTCTAGAGGCTACCTCCCGGGAAGCCCATGAGGTCGGGGCGGCCGCCTAGGGGGAAAGGGAACTGCATCGACGGACCCCCCTCTTGCTATCGAGTGCTTCGGGTGGCGCCCCAGGCAGGGTCAGTTATTGTCTGGTAGAGGTCTTCTCCCGCAGAAGGAAATGACGTGAGAGCTGCTATGCCTGTTACCACGTGCTCTTCGTCCTCTGCGGTACCGGCCACGAGGGGCAGGACCTCAACCAGCAGGTCCCGGCCGGGGCGAAATGGCAACGCGTACGGCACCCATAGTGCAGCTGCCGCACTCTCCCGAGGGCCAGTACGGATCCGGACCAAGTCGTCACCATGAGCGACTGGGGGCGTAAAATGGTTCGAAGGCGCGATGAGGAAGTTCTCCGCGACCCGCACTGTGTTCAATCGGTCAGGTTCTACGGCCGGATACGTTGGCACGTGTACACGTTAAGAGGCGCGGCGATCTAGCCGTGTGCCGGCTGCAGCTGCTCACAGCTGCGCGTCCAGATGCCGAGGGCGTAGGTCTGTGTTCCCTGGATTGCTAGAGCTGTCCGGCGAAGGGACAATCCCATGGTACCGCGTGAATGGCGCGATCGGGCCCACGGCAGCGCAAGCCAGCTAACGGTGGTCGCGCACGCAGCCTGTCTGCTCGCGGTCGCGGCCCGGCCCGCAACCGCAGCCGCCATATGGCGGCCACATTCGCCCGTGCCGTGCCCTCATCCCCTCGTCCCTCTAAATCGGGGGAAATCGGGGGGGGTTCACTGTAGTGCACTGGCTGGGAAAAAGTTTTTTGTCGGCCCATTGGCATGACTACCAGTGAGAAAGAAAATAGAATTTCTGAGAAATGGCGAACGAACGGAAAAAAGAAATGTTAGCCGAGGCACGTCTTGTGGGGGCCCGCCGAGGGGGGGGCGCCCTCCGGGGCATCTATTGACCCATCGAATGTGGTAAAGTTCGGCAAGTGAAGCTAAGTTCTGCGCTCGTACCCGGGGGGGGCCGCCCCCCCCCGGATTCCCCCCGCCGCCCCTCTCGGGGGCGGCCTTTCCCCGCCTCCCGGCCCCCTCCCGGGGCCGCGACCCGGTCAGCTTTTGCGGCTGCTTCGCGAGTATTTCGCTCAACGCCCGCGCTTCCTTGGCAACTGCTGGGGTTGGCATTCGGACTGCTTTTAGTTGCGCGGGCTTTCGGTTCGACGCTGCGCTGCTTCCGGCTCTTCATCGCTTGTCGTGTCTTCGCTGTGCTACGCTGACAAGCACCCGCGTACAGCCCACGACTATTGGGCATCCTACACGGGGGAGCATCCGGCACTGCAGTACTTCGCCAAAATGTGTCTCAAGCTTTCACCGACCGACACACACGTGGATTCGGCCTTCGGTACACTGAACATGCTCGGAGAGAATAAAAGACGCCGCCGGTTGAAGCCGGAGATCATCGCAATGTGCGGCACTGATGCGATGTCGCAGGTGGGATTCGCGAAGATGGTTGAGTGCCATGAGACATCTTCAGAGGAGTCGGACTTGGTGAGTAGGTGTCATGGCCCGTGAGAAATAGCCGGAGAAAAAATATTCTGAGAGTATCCCAGTTTCGAAACACGTCGAAATAGTTATTTAATGCGATGTATGCACTTGTTTTCCCATCTCTTTGCCTTGCAGACAGGTAGAGTCCAACTATAAATACCCCCATTTCCCCCGATTTTCCCCCGATTTTCCACCCATTTCCCCCGATTTCCTTACCGAGTTTCCCCCGATTCCCCCGATTTCCCCCCGATTTCTGCTGAGCCATCAGACCCCCGATTTTCCCCGATTTCCCCGACAAATTTGTCGGGGGTTACATGTATGATATATCATACATGTAACCCCCGACAAATCTGTCGGGGAAAATCGGGGAAAATCGGGGGAAATCGGGGGGGTTTCACTGTAGTGCACTGGCTGGGAAAAAGTTTTTTGTCGGCCCATTGGCATGACTACCAATTGAAAGGCTGAGAAAGAAAATAGAATTTCTGAGAAATGGCGAACGAACGGAAAAAAGAAATGTTAGCCGAGGCACGTCTTGTGCGACCCGGTCAGCTTTTGCGGCTGCTTTGCGAGTATTTCGCTCAACGCCCGCGCTTCCTTGACAACTGCCGGGGTTGGCATTCGGACTGCTTTTAGTTGCGCGGGCTTTCGGTTCGACGCTGCGCTGCTTCCGGCTCTTCATCGCTTGTCGTGTCTTCGATAGACACCAGTCTTCTTTTTAGCTCTCTTATTTTCTGCGGGGCCGTCCTGCTGCCTTCCGAGGTGGTGAAGCAGCATGCGGAGTTTTGTTCAGCCAACGGCTTTCTGCTGAAGAACAAGGAAATCCGGGACGGGCTAAACAGGCGGCGGCTACGATGAAGTTGGTATCTTTCTTCTACAGCTCGTGCACAGCTGTCCGATCGAAGTTCGACTTTGGCGCACTGGCCAGCCATGCATACCCAGAACCCTGAAGAGGGCCTATACAGAGCACCCGAATTACGGCATCTCCATCAGTCTTCGATTCCTTCACCCAGCAATGGTCCTCCTTACCAGACGGTGCCTCTATCGAGGCAATGTGTGCTCTGTTTGCCGCGAGCTTCGCCGGTCGGATATATATATATATATCCGACCGGCGATATAGTCGATGCCAAAAGGGGGGGGGGGGGGGGTTTGGGCGGAAAAATCCCCGCATAGTTCACCAGGGTCTGACGGGTACTGAGGCCCCATAACCTTCCTAAAACATCATTCTGCGTTCAAATACGCCCTCAGAAGCCTCCGGAGAGCCTTCTATGATGTCCCAAATGCGATTTTATGGGTTTTTAGGGGGTCCCCCCGCCTGTTGGCCGTAAACCGCCATAGAAGACACATATGCAACCTGATGCTGGGTCGCTTCTCTGTGCAAGATCCCAGCCCAAACACACGTTTTCGGCGTTCTCTAGCGATCTCCAAGTGCATTCGACCCTCGGGCTTCGTGGTTTCTTTCACTCACATCGGTTTTGGCGCCCACTCTCACCGTTCAAAGTGCATCCAGTGGTGAAGACTTTGCGCCGAAGCTGGAGAGGAAGCGACCCAGGAGGCGCCACTTCACCGTGAGCGGGTCTCGGAACAGGACTCAAACTGTGGCCCAGGTGATATTGCCGATGGCGGGTGTGTGCGCCACACAGTTTGTCTGACCAAGCTCACTGCACAGAGAGAGCTTGCCACACCTCCCTCGGCATGTGCCGCCTGTGCAAAGTCATCCAGCGAGAAGCACTTTGCAGCCATGGGTGAGAAAGATGCCAGAAGGGAAGACATTGCCAGGAAAGCTCTGAAAGCCTGCCCTGAAAGCGGTGAAGCCTGCTTCAAAATCATGAAGTGAACGCGTCGTAGTCAACCGCTTCGACGACGATTGAGAACGGCTGATGATCGCCTGTTACTTAACGCTTGTCCTACTTCGTTCACCAAGCCTTGCAGAACCACCAGAATAGCGTAAAATGATGCAGGTAGAAGCCTGAACAGGCCTTAGAACAGTGAAAGTGGGCGCCAAAACCGAGGAAAGCGTCCCGCAAATCAGACCAGAGTTCTTAGTGGACCCCAAAGCAGCACAAACGAAGCCCGAAACGGTGGATATGGCGCCAAAGCCGGTGCAATTTGACCCCAAAGCCTGTATAGACAGGCAGGGCGTAGTTCGGTCTGTCCCGAATGCAGGGGGCCATTCTCCTTATCTTTTCAGCCCGGAACACCTGTGAGTGACAGAAACCACGAAGCCCGAGGGTCGAATGCACTTGGAGATCGCTAGAGAACGCCGAAAACGTGTGTTTGGGCTGGGATCTTGCACAGAGAAGCGACCCAGCATCAGGTTGCATATGTGTCTTCTATGGCGGTTTACGGCCAACAGGCGGGGGGACCCCCTAAAAACCCATAAAATCGCATTTGGGACATCATAGAAGGCTCTCCGGAGGCTTCTGAGGGCGTATTTGAACGCAGGATGATGTTTTAGGAAGGTTATGGGGCCTCAGTACCCGTCAGACCCTGGTGAACTATGCGGGGATTTTTCCGCCCAAACCCCCCCCCCCCCCTTTTGGCATCGTACCATATATATATATATATCAGAAGAGGTGTCCGGGCAGTTTGTGCAGTGGGTCGGCAGTGCTACGGTGACAAGCACCCGCGGTACAGCCCACGACTATTGGGCATCCTACACGGGGGAGCATCCGGCACTGCAGTACTTCGCCAAAATGTGTCTCAAGCTTTCACCGACCGATACACACGTGGATTCGGCCTTCAGTACACTGAACATACTCGGAGAGAATAAAAGACTCCGCCGGTTGAAGCCGGAGATCATCGCAATGCGCGGCACTGATGCGATGTCGCAGGTGGGATTCGCGAAGATGGTTGAGTGCCATGAGACATCTTCAGAGGAGTCGGACTTGGTGAGTAGGTGTCATGGCCCGTGAGAAATAGCCGGAGAAAAAATATTCTGAGAGTATCCCAGTTTCGAAACACGTCGAAATAGTTATTTAATGCGATGTATGCACTTGTTTTCCCATCTCTTTGCCTTGCAGACAGGTAGAGTCCAACTATAAATACCCCCATTTCCCCCGATTTTCCCCCGATTTTCCACTCATTGCCCCCGATTTCCTTACCGAGTTTCCCCCGATTCCCCCGATTTCCCCCCGATTTCTGCTGAGCCATCAGACCCTCGATTTTCCCCGATTTCCCCGACAAATTTGTCGGGGGTTACATGTATGATATATGATCCTCTTCAAGACAGTTATGGACTAATGTTTCGTTGTTGACACGATCTTCTATAACAAAGTGAGTCGTGTAGCCTTCAATCTGCCCATCCCCTCCCGCTTGCTGTAAGGGGGTCCGAAAGAAATGACATGCCTTTTTTTCCTTCTCGCCGCTGCTGCGAGGCTCTCGAGACGACTTCTTCGCGGGGGCAGTCGAGCCCGCCGCGGTGCTGCGTGGGGACAGCACGTCGCGGCCAATGGCCTGCACCTGAGCCATTTCGGCTTCGGGTGTCATCATTGCGTGGGCGTACTGTTGGTGTGGTGAATGCTTGAAAGAGTGAAAATGTGATACGCGCCCGGACTGTGTACTTGCAGTACCCCACTGAGGGAATTTGGGTACAGGGGAGGCGCGGAAGTGCACGTTCGAACAACACAGGTAGTGGGTTGTTTCTCCTAGCTGTTGAAACCGGAAGGTGACTTCACCGGGTTGTTTCTCCAACCTTGGTGAGACCTTTTCTTCCATCTCGCAAGTTAGCATGTATTCGGTTGATTCATGAATGACTATTGACCGAGGTTTCCCTTCCTTTATGCGTTGCTACGTGAGCAACGATCCCGCAGCAAATTCCCGTGTAAAATCGTCTGCGCCTGAGCCACTTCGCTCATGAAACTGCATCGAAGTGCCTGCCGCTGTTTATCACAGTGAATCACGGTCCGCCTATCAGGCCCATCCGTAGTCCCTAGAGCTGCATCGAATTGCCCGGTGCTGTAATCTTCGGTCAATCACGGTCTATCAAGAGGGGATGGACCGGCTCACTTCGGCTCGGGTGGCATCATTGCGAGGGCACACTGTTGGTCTGGAAAATGCTTGAAAAGGGGGGCGAATGCCAGTATGCATGCATGGATGCCCAGGCAACATGGCGTGCACCTGAGCCACTTCGGCTTCGGGTGGCAGCATTGCGGTTGGCATTGGAAATGCACGAAAGGGGGAGCGAATGCTGTGGTGGTGCACGTCCGGCATTGTGTGCTCGTGCATCTGCGGTCCCCAGGCGGGTTCCAGCGGCGAGCTCGATGAAGGTGCGCCAATATGCTGCGGCCCTTTGGAAAAGTGCGCATCCACCCAAAAACACGGCGGAATGGGCAGGGCAGCGAAGTATAGCCCGCATGTCGCTTTCACCAGATTGAGAGCTCTTTCTCGATGAATTGTGTGGTGGTGTGCATGGCTGCTCCTGGTTGCTGGAGTGATTGTCTGGTTGATTCCGTTAACGAACGAGATCTCGACCCTTTTAATGGGTGGGCGTGTCGTTGTAGGGGGGTGTCTTTTGGCATCGGTCTCGAGTTTCCGACACGCCGTGTTTGGGTCATGTGGCTCCTCTCCGAAGGGCAGGGTGGGTCGTTGCTATTGGTGCTGGTTTTGAGGGATCAGGAAAAGGTAAGAAATCTTTTTGCGGTGGCCTCCGCTGGCCCGGGAGTCTGTGCTATCTCCATTATTTTACACTCGTTCTCTTCTCTACTCACTCCTGTACTTTTACTCTCTTTGGCTACCAAAAAAGACTCCTGCGACCGACACCACGAACACATTCGCAATGAATGTGGCCCTGGAAGGGGGTGGGGCGGGATCGGATAGAGCAGGGAGATTGGCAGCTTCGCCGCCAGGCATTCGGCTCACGAAGTATCAGCTGCTGGCGGCCAACCGGGCCCTTAGCCGCTGATGCTACGTAGCGGTGCTCACGACACCACCTCACGCCGCTGCGCGGTGGCAATAACCTCCTTACAGACTAACTCGAAGGAGAACGCTGGCAGCATGTTTGGGAGGAGACGCTACCACACGGATTATTCCAACTCGACTGCGCCTAGCGTCATTGGTCCAAGGGAAATATCTGGCAGACAGGACAATGTAGGCAAGGAAAGTCGGCAAACCGAATCCGCGAACATGCGGGACGGCAGCGAGGGCATAAGTCGAACTCAGAATGCTCTCCGCGGTTAAAGAACAACTCACGCAGCAGCCGCAGTGCGGTCGGGTTCTCCGCAGGCGCCCAGAATTCTGAAACCTCACAGCTATTGAGAACTTCGCTGTAATAATATGCGCCCCGGCACCGAGAAAAGCATAGAAAGCTGTAGTTCGAGATGGACTGTCATGCATCTCAAACACACGACACACACACACACACACACACACACACACACACACACACACACACACACACACACACACACACACACACACACAGGGGGAATTGAGAGGGAACACGAAAGCCAAAAATATACCGAAGACAACAATATAATGGCAGGGTCCGGCGGCCTCCACGCGGCTCCCCCGGTCAATGGTGCGAGCACCAGCCAACAGCCGGACCCAACCCTCCCCACAATCACACTCGTGAGGAGAACGATGTCGCTGTACGACATCAAAGCGCTGCCGGAAGGAACCAGGAGGGAGGCAGCAACGTCCCTCCTGCAGCAGCTCCCTTGGGATGCCGAGGTCGTAGCACTGCCCCGGAATGGGCGTGTATTAGTGGTGCGAGCAGCCGGAGCTCCGCCGGCCACGGAGTTCAAGCTGCGCGAGGGTGGGACGTGCACCATCAGACCGTCACCACCACCCATCAGCCGAGTCCCAGACCCCACCGCGAGGAACAAGCGGGAGAAGTACACCAAGAAAGAGTTCTTGGACTTCTGCGGGCGAGAGGAAGGGGTACGCAGGTGGGAGAGAGGGCTGCAGTTGGAGCGCGAGTGGCGGGAACAGAAAGGAGAGAGAACAACGGCCGCACCCATCAGGGCGAATACAACGTGGGTAGACGGGAACCAGACGCCCGCGTCAGCTTCGGCGCCGGCGTCGGTCGCAGCGGCACGGGCAGCACCAGAAGCAACGTCAGCACCGGCACCAGCGACGGCAACGGTTCCAGTACCCGGACAGGCAGCTGCGTCGCCACCACGGGCGACACAGCTAGCTCACTTGAAGAAGGAACTTGCCGAGATGGAGCGACGCCTGACCGAAAGAGTGGACCGCCGACTGGAAGAGGCGATCGTACACCACGCAGAAACACTGGGAACAACACAAACTGCGTTCCTTACTGATCTTCAAAAGCTAATCGGTCAGCAACACGAGCAGCAACAGAAGCAACAACAGGAGCAAACGACGCGCCAGCAACGGTGGATGGCCGAGCAGGAGCAGCGTCAGGAACGCCAGCAGCAGTTGCAACATGAGATGCTACAACAATTGGTGCACCTGCAGCGGGAAAGCCGAAGCGAACAGGAGCAGCAACGCGTCCGGGAGCAGGATCTGCAGGGACGACAGGAGCAGCTGGTCACGGCAGAGGAGCAGGAGCGAGGACGGGTGCAACAGGAGCAGCAGGAACAGTGGGATAAGCACGAGCAGCAACACGTCCGGGAGCTGCAGAAACGACAGCAGCGTGACACGAACCAGCCGCGGCCTAAGGTCGCAACGAAGCGGGAGGCATCCCGATCAGCAGAGGGAACGCCAGCCAAGGCAAAGCTGCGCCTGGCGCAGGACTCTGAGGACAGCAGCGAGAGCCCGAGCGTCGTGGATTGGGCAACTGACGGGAGCGACAGTGAGGGCGCACCGCCATCGACCCCATCCTCATGTAGGGGCGGCCGGTGGGAAGTGGGGGACATGGTGGAGGCGCAGCACACAGACGACAGGTGGTACGAAGCCGCCCTCAAGGGGCAGGCGGCAGACGGCACATGGACGGTGGCGTACTCGAACGGCGTCACGCAGGGGGGGCGACTACCGGAGCAAATGCGCCAAAAGATATGACTGCCGGTAACTTTTGCAAAGCTAGCTTCCGGGACCGCCCCCGTAGTATCATCATCGCCCTCATCATCATCACGATCACCATCACCATCACCACCTCCATCATCAACGTCGTCTTCAATTTCATCAGTTTCATCAATCAACATCAGCGGCGACAACAGCTCCAACACCTACGCTACCGGAGGGACGCGTGTTTATGTTTTTGTAAAAACATGGCAAGCTGCCAGGTATAGGCACCCAGCAGAGACCCGTGGTAGAAAGTGCAGTAGAGCATGGATGAGGGGAGGAGGGCCCGGACAGGACCCCCTCCAAGAAATCGAAGAAGCCAACACGTGGCTTCGAGACGCAGCGAGCCGGCTGGGGGCAGTGGTCCTACCGGTTGCACAGGATGGCGCGTGTATGTTCGCGTCGCTAGCTCGGTGCATGAAAGATCGGTCGGCAGCCACGCTGAGACAGCAAGTGGTGGGATGGCTGCGGAACAACGACGAGTACCGTGGGATGTTTTGTCCCGAGGATGAGAGAGACCGTCAAACGTATGACGAATACCTGGACCACATGGAAGAACGGACAACGTACGGGGATCATTGGTGCCTGCAGGCAGCGGCAGAAATCCTCGATGCCGCAATATGGGTCTTGGACGCCGCAGGAAGCAGAAAGTCGATCGCAAGGTACGGCAGAGGAGCAGCTCCCTCCAAAGTCCTAACCGTAACGTACAGGAGGGAACACTACGATATCCTGCTAGTCACGAGCCGGATGCGGGAGAAGCTCCAGCGATCAACAGATGGGGTAGTCCCGATTCCGAGCCAAGAATCTCTAGCAGCACGAACACAACCTGCTCTACCTGCCGACCCCCCAGCGACACCCATGCGGCGAACAGTAAGTATGGTAGCCACGGCGGACAGCGGTGCATTGGTCATTGTCACGATCAACGTCACGTCCCTAGACACCGAAAAGCTACTGGAAGTAGCCCGGCTCGTAGCGGACATCATCGTAGTTCAAGAAACGCGGGTAACGAAACATGAAAAAGCTTACATGTGTTCGCTACTGGCAGCATACGGGTGGGACGTGTACTGGGGAAACGATGTAGAAATGGTGGTAGGAAGGGATGGAAAGACGCAAAGAAAGCCTGGAGGAGTGGCGGTCCTGACAAGGCAGCACCTCACAGCGCAGCGAGTGACCCCAGTGGAAGAATGTGAGAAGAAAATTGTCGCATCGACACGCGTTGTGCAAGTAGCCGTGGCCCTGGATTGTGGGAAGACAGCCATGCACATTTTCTCCGTGTATGGGCAGTCTGGTAGCAGCACGCAGGTGCAGCAAGAAAGGGAACAGCTCCTATCGGAGGTGTTAGGCGTTGCAGCGGGGCTGGGACAGGTGCCGGTATTGGTGCTCGGTGACCTCAATTGCACAACAGAGTCGAGTCCGGTGCTAGCGGCAGCATGTCGTTCCGGGAGGTGGGTGGACGTGGCAGCTGCGTACGCTGGAGGACGTGGTGAAATACCGCCGAACACATGCTGGGCACCGAACGCGTTAGAAGGAAGTCGGATTGACTTATGCCTCGCAAACTCATGTGCAGCACCGGCCGTTGACACGGTAATGACAGTTGCGAGAGAGAGCAGCAAGTTCCACACGCACTCGCCGCTGTACGTAAATCTCCGCCAGCAGGCATTCCGGGAACAGAGCAGCCGCGCCATACTCCCGGCCGCTTTCCCGCGAGAAAGACCTAAGTTGAAGCAGAACGAGAGAGACGACCTCGAGGCACTGGCCAAGAGAGCAAAGGAAACGCGATGGGGGACACACAGTCTAAAACAGCTATCGCAGTGTGCCGAACAATACTTAGTGAAGTTGCACGGCAAAGATCTAGTATTGCCTACGGGGATGTACACGGGACGAGGAGGACGAGTAGTCACTGACTCCCGGCTGGCTACAAAGTTCCAACCACAGTCGGTAAGAGGAGCGTCCACGAAGCAGACACGTGCACGAGACGAACTGCTGGGGCATCTCCGAACGCTAGTGCAGGTCGGGCACGAGCGCTTAAGGGCGGACGTGCCATACCCGCTCACAAGACGGGAAGAACACGCGAGAGACGCCGCGCGGAGGAGGGTTATCAGGGGCTACATCCCAAAATCCGTTGTAGAAGCTGTGACCTCCAGCGCATTTACCGAGTTACAGACGCTGCAGAGTACATTAGCCGACCTCGAGGGGACTCAAAAGGCGGCGTTCGCCGCACTCAAACGGCACAGGAGATCGCAGTGGGCGCATAAGATGCAGGAGGCATGGATGCATGGTGGGGGGCTCGTATTCGCCCATGTTGCTGACCGCTACACCGCTCCATTGCTATTTATGAGACGAGAAGACAAAACCCTTACGGCGAATGCGAAGGAGATCGACGGAATGCTGCGCAGCGATGGTGCGTGGGGAGGAATCTTCAATAAATACACACGACAGGAGGAGCCATGTTGGGAGCGCTTTATGCGAACGTACGAGTCCATACTCCCGGACAGAGTGGAGATGCAGTGCGAGCCGATCACGGTGAAGGACGTGAGGGCAGTGTTGGCAAAGATGAAGAAGTCGGCCTCGGCAGGAATGCATGGGTGGAGGATCCACGAATTGCAACAACTGCCAAATGACATTCTGAATGGGTTTGTGCAGGTACTGAATGACGTGGAGGGGCAAGGCGAGTGGCCGGAGGATCTCATGCATGCACTAATCTCCCTCATTCCGAAACCTGACAGCACGGGTGACCCGCTGTCTCAGCGCCCGATCTCGGTTGCACCGGTGCTATACAGGGTTTGGGCAGCAGTAAGGGCCAAAGAAGCGCAAAAATGGATGGAAGAGCTAGCACCGGAAGGATTGCATGGTTGTCGGCCCGGACACAGCACAGAAGATCTATTCTGGCACCTGGCGGCGGAATTGGAGGAGGCGCGGATTACCGGACGCCCCCTTTTTGGAATAGCCTTCGACTTCAAGAAGTGCTTTGATACAGTGCCGATAGGTGTCACAATGCAGCTAGCAAAAAGGCTGGGCTTCAACGCGATGGTACTTCGAGCATTAGAAGCCGCGTATAAACAGATGCGCCGACATTTCAAGGTGAATGGCACAGTGGGAGAGGGCTTCACCCCTACGAATGGCATCATGCAAGGATGCGCGATAAGTGTAATCCTTATCGGGCTACTCATCAGCGTATGGATGAGGCATGTGAAGCGAGAAGGGGAACCCCGGTCATACGTGGACGACATCACAGCCACCGCCAAAGAAGCCCGCCTTCTTCAGACGATTGCAAATAAGACAATCCGATTCACTGTCCTGACAGGGTTGTCGCTGTGCCCTAAGAAGTGTCACTCGTTCGGGACATCAGATGGTTGGCTGATCGAAGTCATGGACTGGCAGGAACACGCAGACGTATTCGAGTCGCAGGAACCCGCGCAGTTTTACAAAAGGGCGGACAGCTTCGATTGCCTTGGCGTGATGCTACACGCGAAGGGGCAGGGGCACAAACTGTCGAGCAGGATCCAGGAGCGCAGGAGAAGCGCCGTACAAAATCTGCAACGCGTAAAGAGACTCCCGGTACCCGCAGCGGCACGAGAGAAGCTGGCATCCATGACGGCTGGTGCAAAGCTTTACTACGGAATTTCAGTGATGCCGTTGGACCGCAAAACAGCATACACCCTACGCCAATTGATCATGTCGGCACTGTGGACCGGCACCAACCGACGTGCGGTGGAAGTGGTCATGCAGGTGCTCCACCACGGACATCGGCTTGACCCGCACACGGCACCAGCGTATCTACGTGTAAAGGCATGGGTCAGGCAGATGCAGAAGTGGCAACACATCAGAACGAGCGCGCAAAGGGCGTGGACGCGCCGTGACGACTTGCCAAAAGGTTCGCCGCACAGCCTGATTCAGGAAGCCCTTAACCAAGCGGGTTGGACGTGGGACAGCCCGATAACCCTCTTGTACGTCAGCGAGAGCGCGCAGCAGACGAGCTTCCACGTGACGAGCGCGACTGAGGTGGAGACCAAAGTCATGCTGCACGACTTGCGCCATGCTCTGCGTGGCCAGCAACTTGCCATCGTGTGCAGAAGGAGGGAGGACATGCGGGGGTGTGCGCATGGAGTGGATGGAAGCGTCACCCGACACCTTCTGCAAACGCCGGATAGTGGCATCACTGGATACCAGCAAGGAATGTTGAGGTCCATTATCGCAGGGGCAGTATCCACGACAGGCCGCACAGGGCAGAGAAGGCCCTGCCCGTATTGTAACGACGAAGAGGGGGAAACGGTGGCGCACCTATGGTGGATGTGTGAGGCATGGAAGGATGTGCGGGAAGAGCACGGCATGGTCACCACAGACAGGACAACGTGGCCAACCTGCCTTAGCATGTGCGGAATAGCGCCTCTCTACAGGCATGGGGTCGATGCGGCTGCGCAGCCGATCCCCCTGGATCATGTACGAGCGTGTGCTTTCGTCGGAAACCTGCAGCGTTTCTTCCTTGCAGTACTGCGTGCTCGTCAAATACGCGACGACAGAGCACAAGAGACGTCACGCCACCACCGCTTAGCCCAATATCCATGGGGATGGACGACACCGTGCCCGAGAAGGATATCCATGCCGACAATCGAAGTGGGGACGGTTTCGCAGCAATGGAAGCAGACTGAGGCGCTCTGGAAGGCGCTACACTGGTGGATCGGCAAGTTGTGCTGGGCACATATCGGATCCGAACACACGGTGACGTTCTTAGAGCTAGCCGTCGACTTTGAGCTCACGACGGGAGAACGGCTGCCGGACGTGTCGGATCGGCGAATCCAGCCACCCACAATGCGGAAGACCAAAACAACGACAGCCCGGGAGATCCTCCCACCAAGCGAAGCGCAGTCGGGCTTGTGTCTGTACTTCGATGGCGGGTCGAGGCAAAACGGCACCGCGTTGGCTGTGGCAGGTGCTGGCGCGGTTGTATACGAAGATGGGAAGAAGATCGCGGAGGTCATCGTCCCCCTAGGCCGAACGACCAACAACGTGGCAGAGTTTAGCGCTCTGGTCGGGGGCTTGCACTTGCTCGGGGAGCAGCCCCCGAGCGTGCAAGGACCCGTAACGGTCCGAGGTGATTCGAAGGTAGTGATCAGCACGATGAAGAAGACAGCGCAGTGCAAGCCGATCCTGCGGCCGTACCTCCTGCAGGCGACGGCGTCCATGGGAGCCCTCGCGCCACGGTTCAATTTCAACCTGGAGCATGTCGCGCGTGACCGCAACACCGACGCCGACGCGCTGAGCAACGCGGCGATGGACCAGGTGCAAGAGCAGACATCTGGAGAGGTGAGCACCGTCATGGCGCAGTACGAAGCGTACAGACGGAGTGCGCTGGCAAAGGCCCGAACCCTGCACAGGCTAGCAAACACGGCCGCGCGGATTTACGGCACAGCCTGGCACCCTGGACGCGTTGCGAACGTGACGAGCGCTACGGCCTTGGGCGGTGGGGTAATGCAGGGCGTATCGTGCCGAGCCGTGCTCTCACCGCAGACGGAGGCAGTGCTACGATCGATGAGCCGGGGCGCATCCGACACGGAAGGAACAACCCCGAATCCGTTTGTCAAGGCCCACGAAAGGTGGGCAGCAAGTATCCAACCCGAGCGATACTACGAGGCGACCTGGAAGGAAACAGCAGAGTGGAAAGGGAGAGGACGAGAAGACCCTCCCAGTCAACGATCTCACCCGCCAACGAGACGGAATGTCAATGCGGCCTTAAGATGTACTAAGCATGACGCCCCGCGCTGCACCACATGTACGAGAAGGCGAATACCCCCGGACACCTGCTGTAGACAGCAACATGCAAATCACGAAGAAGGAAACCAATGCCAGTCGAGGCTGCATTTCCGTGTACGTCGCAACCACCGCCAGCGGCCGGCTGGTGCATCAGCAGTAACGTAGGTGCATTGCGCAACTGGGCTAGACTCCGCTCAGGGGTTACCCATTACTGAGATTTCACACACACACACACACACACACACACACACACACACACACACACACACACACACACACACACACACACACACACACACACACACACACACACACACACACACACACACACACCCTGCCGGCGCCAAGCCGCGTTTGTGGATGCTTCGCGCTCTCTTTCGAGGCACTCGAGGAGGAGCTCTTGTGCAAGGATCGACCTGCCTGCGACCTGCAGCAGCATGCCGCGGATTTGGTGCACGGTGAACGTCAGGTTGGCGGGCAGCCCGCCAGCCGGAATGGTCGCCTGCTGCGTGGCGGCGTCGGGGAACGCGCAGAAGAGGAGGAGCGCGGAGCTGAGCAGCGGGGCAGTGAGCAGCTCGACGTCCGTTTTGCACAAGAACGTGGGCTCCCCGCTCTC
>JAPJBO010001480.1:0-12500 GCA_030068145.1 Diplonema papillatum | reverse complement strand
CCCGCATTTCTAGTAGGTGCCGGGTTGCCTGGTGGTCTACCCCGTTCTGCACACCCCCGAAGTCCGCTGCTCGCCGCGCTGCGAGCTGAGCCATCTCACGCAGCCTCAGCGCGTGCCGCAAGTCGTGTTGAAAGATTCGGGTGCAGCCTTGCGCCGCTGCATCGTGCACTACCTCGTCTCCGGCTTCGTTCGTGTAGGCAATGCTGGTCGGTGCCACCCAGCGCCACTGGAGCCCATCCAGAGCTCTCTTGAAAAGGGCTAGGGGCCCTCTCAGCATTAGTAGCGTGTCGCTTTGCTCCCATGCCGTCCGGGACAGAGTCCGCGCGGACTCCCACTTCTCGACTTGAACAGCCCAGGTGGTTATTCTCCGGTAAACGGGCACTACTACCGGGTCGAGTCTGTGCCCGTGGTGCAGTATGTGCAGCACGGCCTCCTGGGCTCGCCGCGGCGGTCCCGTCCACACCGCGTCAGTAAACAGCCTTCGTAGGCGCACGATGTCCCGCTTCCTGAGTTCGGACACTGCGGTGCCGTAGTACCGCTTTGCCCCTGCCGTCATACTAACGACCAGGTCTCTTGCGTCGCCTGGAAGCGGGAGACAGCTAGCCCTTTTCAGCACGAGCTCGGCTTCAGCGTTTCTCTCCAAGATACGCCTTGACGGTTGTATCGCCTCCCCCGGCGGCACCCGATCCGTCGTTATCATCGCCCCCAGGGCATCAAATGTTGTGCGCCTCCGTATCAATTCGGTCTGCTCGCTGTTCCCCTCCTCGTCTTTGCTCTCCGCGTATTCGATCGTTTGCGGAGCGTCCGGCGCCGTTGTGAAGAAATGCGATTTCTTCTGCGTGCAGACTTTCATCCCGGTCAGCCCTGCAAACCGTCCTGACCGCCTGGCCGCCTCCTCCAGGTTTGCGAGTGACTTCAACATCGCATACACATCGTCGACATACGAGAGTGGTATCGCTGCTTCGATGTCTGCTATGTGTCGCATCCAAACGCTAATCAGGACGTTGATGAGAATGACACTTAGGGGGCATCCCTGCATGATCCCGTTCGTCGGAATGAAGCCCTCACCTACTGTCGCTCCCATTCGAAAGTGGCGCTGCATGCTGGCGTAGGCCACCCGCAAGGTCCGCAGCACAACCTCGTTGAATCCAAGCTCCCCAGCCAGCTTAAAAGCTATCTCAATCGGGACCGAGTCGAAGCACTTCTTGAAGTCTAACGCAAGGCCGTAGAGTGGTTCACCTGTCAGGTGCGCCTCCTCAATGAGTGCTGCCAAGTGCCATATTAGGTCGTCCGTGCCATGCTCCTTCCGGCAGCCATGCATCCCGCTTGGCGCGATCTCGTCCATCCACGCGAGTGCTTCTTTCGCCCTTATCGCTGCCCAGATCCGGTATAGGACGGGGGTTATGGATATGGGCCGTTGCGACAGGGGATCTCCGGTGCTCTCGGGCTTCGGCAGGAGGTGTATTATTGCGTGCATGAGTTGCTCCGGCCATAGTCCTTCGGTTTCCACTGCGTTCATGGCATCGGCCATTAGCTCCAGGATTTCAGGCGGCAGTTGCCTTAGCTCATGCACACGCCATCCGTGTAATCCGGGGGATGTTGTCTTCTTCATCTTCTTGAGGGCCGCATCCACATCGGCCGCGCCGATAGGTCTGCATTCCATCGCGTGCGGCGCAGGGAGGTACCGGGCGTAGTGAGTCTTGAAGGCCTCCCATTGGGGCTCCGGGATGTCCGTGTATTTTTGAAATATTCCGCCCCAGGCTTCAGGTCCTCTCAGCATCTCGTCGATTTCCCTCGGGCATGCAGTCAGAGTCCCGTCCCCTCGCCGCAGGAACACCGATGGGCTTCCCTGCTGTCCGGCCAGGAAACGGTAGATCGCACCCTTCTCTTGGCTGCCCCACGCTTTCTGGATTCTCTCTTTCCAGAGGCGAGAACGCTCCGTCTTCAGCTCTGCTACAGCTTCGCGTTGCGTCCCTACCAACTTCTCTGCTGTCGCCACGAGGTACTGCAACTCATCCTCGTCCCCGGTGCAGGGGTGCTGCGCCAATGACTCTTCAGCAGTACACCGATGCAAAGCGTTTCTCGCGTTCCGTTCCGCAACCGTCATTGCGCTAGGCTGGCCAACGCTCAGCCTCTGCCTCGCCTCGGCAATCACAGTGCGTAGCATCCCAATCACCTTGTCCCGCTGTCTCACGGACCTATCCGTCGCACCCCGTGCCGTGCACGCCTGCCTTGCGGACGCGTGCGCCTTCCGAGTGGTGAATCCACCAGCCCTGCCCCGGTAGGCGGTTGATCCTGGCGGGAGGCTCTTCCAGTGCAGGCCAGTCAGGTAGGCTTCCGCCACTTCCGATGCGTTTCTCAGCGCCCCGTCTGCTCCGCTGACCGCGCGGTTGCGGTCCAAGGCCGTGGTTAGTACACTCCTCATCTCCTCCTGCGTCATCAACGGCGGCTTCTTCGGGAAAGGAGTGGGTATCCAGTGACCGCGCTCGGGCGGTGTAGATGCCGGGATGCTGAGTGTAACAAACACTGGACAGTGTGTCGGGATGTCGTGTTCTCCTGCCTTGGCGGTTTCCACCGTCACCAACGTCCGCGCTGCTACGGCGTTGAGAAAACACATGTCTATGCGAGAGCCTGCTGCCCCCGCCCAGCAAGTGGATGGAGGGGCATTTGAGCCCTCCTGGGCGGCTGCTGCCGCATCTACCCATCCATTTTGGCAGGCAGCCGCCAGGGACATGCTTTCCCCTGTTGGTGTGTTAAAATCGCCCAAGACAGCTATCGGCACTTGCCCGAGTCCTGCAGCCATCTCGAACACATCGGCAAGGAGCTTCTCCCGTTCCTGGACTACCGCTTGCTCCCTGCCAACAGGCGCGTACACCGATAGCACATGTAGAACCATTCGCGCATTGCCTGTTGCTACAACGGCATGTGCGACCCGTGTGCTTTTCGCCAACCGCTTCTCCAACTCCGTGGTAGGCTGTGTGGTTTTGGCAACTAACCCGCGGGTGGTGACCGCTGTGCCGCCCGGCACCCGCTGTCCGATTCCGTTCGCGCCGACAACAATCGGTACGTCTTCTCCCCAGTGGCAGTCCCATCCGTACGCTCCTAGAAAGAGCTCACTCGTCCTCTTCGCTTCTGGGCCCGCCCTGGTTTCTTGTAGGGCAACAATGTCCGCCGGCAGGTTCGCCACCGTCCGACACCTCGCGCTTATGGACCCAATGTTCGCCGTCGCGAGCACTATATCCTTACAGGACGCATCTCCATTGCGAACTGGGTGGCGAGGCGCTTGCTCCACGGCTGTTAGCCTGCTCAAGGGAATCTGAGACACCTCGGGGGCGGTTGTCGCCAGTTGCCGGAGGATGGTATGCGGCACGTTCAATGCGTCGTAATGTTGCGGCCGGTAGGTCAAGACTATTACGCGTGACGCATTTGGCGCCCGTCCCTCACACCTGAGGAGTGCCGGGTGCGTTGTTGAGAGCACCCACACTGTCGCTCTGAGCACCTCAGCAGCTGCTTGCAACGTGAGGTGGTCACCATATTGCCCGTCTCCGGCTACGGTGAAGAGGTATTCCGATAGCGTCACATCAGCGGGGATGAACGCTACCGGCGGGTTGTGACGAAGCTGCCAGGTGACCTTCTGCCGTAAGGAAGTAGCCGAAAGACTCAGCTTACTCCCACGGAGCAAAGCGGCAAACTGGCAATTACCATCTTTCTCAACTGGGACCCGTCTCGCACAAATGGTCGCAGCCGCCTCGTCCAGCTGCGCGTCGCCGCTTTCCGCTGGCGTTGGTTGATAAACTGCGGCTTGAAAAAGTGATGATGATGATGGCCTCGCACTCGCGACTTCCCCTTCTCGTCGGGTTTGGTTGTTTGTACCAGAGTTGGCGCACCGGGTAGCGCCAGTTGACGTGTTTGTATTGTTTGCCGTCAGTTCTTGCCCGGTGCGCCCAGCTCCCTACTTCTTCTCCAACGGGCTGAAACGATTGGCGGTGCCAATCATCTCAGTGAGCAGCTGCTGCTTGCCGCCGCCTTTTCCTCCTTTCGCCTTTCCAGCTGGCACCGGCCGCCTTGTCGCCTCGGTCAGCTGTTTGAGTTGCTCGTCCAGCTCCCTCGCGTCTGCCTCTTTCCTTGCCTTCTTCCCTTTCCTCGTGCTTGGGCTTTGAGCAGCGGCTTGGCCTGGGAGTGGCTCCTGTGCGGCGCCTTCTAAAGGCTCGGGCGGCGAGACAGCCGGCTGTGAGGCTTCGACGGGCGGTGGTGGCTGTGAGGGGGCTGCTGGCTGTGAGGAAGGTTCTGGCTGTGAGGAAACTGCTGGCTGTGAGGAAGCCGCTAGCTGCGGGGGTACCGCCGGCTGTGGAAGTGCCATTAGTCTCACGAGCAGCGATTCAACGCGGGCGTTCATTTCTTCGGTCACGCCGGCCAGTTTCTGCTCGACATCCGCCATCCATAGCAGCTGGCGTGCGTACGCCGCTTCCTCGCGTTGCGTCGCGATTTGGGACTGTGCGTCTGCCCAGCTCATCAAGCGCTTCTCGAACGCTAGCTCCCAGGTTACGCGGGCGTTAGCCCGCTCCTTCTCCCACACCTCACGCTGCCTCCTCTGCTGCTCCTCCCATGCAGTCCAGGCTGCCGTTGTCACGTCGCTGCGGATTTCGTTCCGCATCTCTACGTCGTTGGTGTCACGCGTTGCGGGCTGCAGCTCATCAAGTTGGGCCTGAAGGCGCTTCTGCTGCCTTTTCTTGGTCTCTCCATCGGCCTTGACCGCCTGTCTCCATTCGGCCTCTCCCCTCTTCTTCCCGAACTCTACCAAGAATTCCGTCTTGGTGTATCTGGGGCCCCTTGGCTGCTTGTTGTCCGGCAGCCGGCTCGGAGGCCCGGCCGCTGCCAGGCGTTCAATCTCCTCCTGGAGCTTGCGGACCCGCTCCTCCTTCTTCGCTTCCTGTTCAGCGAGAATTCGCTCTTCCACGTCAACGATCTCGGCCTCTTCATCGCCGACCCGCACCTTCTTGGCAGGCGGGGGTGCCGTCGCTTCTACGTGCGCGGTGCCTCGCCTAACCCGCACACGCGCTCCGGACCACCCCAACTGCTCAATCAGGCGCTCATAAGCACCCGCCCTTCCCTTCAGCACCTCGAGCCGTATCGTGTACTCTCGGGTTTCGGGCAGGTGCACCACCCGCACTCCTGCGAACCTTTCGTTGCCCGGGGCGTTCACCCCGGGTTCCAGGGGGACCGCGTGGAGGTTGTTCGCATCCATAATTTTAAAGTTTGTGTAGTGCGTTGTGGATTTCCCCCCTGTGTGTGTGTGTGTGTGTGTGTGTGTGGGGAGAGGTGAAGAGTGGGCAGTTAGCGCTAAAAGTCAAGGACAGGATCCTTCGCGACTGTGCGAGGGAGGTGGGCGAGTAGCTACTGAGCTCAAAAAAATCCTGGATGTGGTTTCTGATGGCATTCGCGACTGGGGAGAGGTGAAGAGTGGACAGCTAGCGCTAAGGGACAAGGACTGGTTCCTTCGCGGCTGTGCGAGGGAGGTGAGCGAGTAGGCTACTGAGCTCAAATCCTGGACGTGGGTTCTGGTGGCATGCGCGACTGTGTGGGGAGAGAGTGAAGAGCGAACAGCTAGCGCTGAAAAGGCAAGGACAGGGGACCCTGTTCCTTCACTACTGTGCGAGTGAGGCCCCCGAGCTCAAAATCCCGGACACGGTTTTTTTCAGGTGGCAATTGGCAAGTGGCCGTCATGAGAGGGTCCTACTCGGGCGATGCAGCTTCCTCACGTACCGTCTGCCTTTGACGCATCGTCACGTGTCAGGGAAGGAAATGAGTGGCACACCGAAACCCGGAGAGTGGAGTATCGCTCGCAGAAGAACAGGTCGCTGTACCGAGCCCGCAGAAGCCTCGCGTCATGTTGCTCGGACCAGTCGGACTTGCCGATGGACCCGGTGATGAGCTTCACGTACATTTGCATTGAGTCATTCAACACCGATGTGCACTCGTCTTCGATGCGGCCCAAGAGCGGGTCGCAGTGCTGCCCGAAATACCGGCTCAGGTGCACGTCCGTCAGCTGCGACGGCGGCACCGGGTTGGGGTGGATGGCGTTCTTGCTGGCTTTGAGCGCCTCCCACGCGTTCTCGATGCCGTGCGCGGCGAGGACCGCGATGCGGTTGGCCATCAGCGTGAAGTCGATCGCGCTGCTGGTCACGCCCGCCGTCTGCCAGGTGCCCACGACATCGTAGTTGTCGACCGAAATCACCTGCTGCACGTGGGCCCGCATCCCGGTGTCAACGATTTGCTTCCACTTCTCCAGCAACCTGGTCGACATCGCCGACAGGCTCTCCTTGACCGTGTCCGTGACGCATCCATCGGCCCACACCTCATCGCACGCGCTGACCCTCGGAGTTCCCGCCGGCTGTTTGCTCGCAGGCCGCGCGGTGGCCTCGACCAGCGCTTCGCGCTTTTCCTTCGCTTTTTTGCCCTTCGACTTCCCGGAGGACGATTTCGCGTGCTTTCCCAGGGCGCCGCCGTTGGGGGTGTTGTGCCCTGCCGCCGGGGGCGAGGTGCCGGAGGGTGACGGATCGGCGGCGGCCGGCGCCATCCTCGCGCCGTTGATGTACCGCATCGCGTTGGCCAGCAGGAGGTCCACCAGGAGCATGGTGTAAACCATGTTCGCGATCAGCATCGAGAGCGAGATGATGTCGTCGACCACCAGCAGCCCGGAGCTCCGACTCACGAGCACCTCGCCGGCGCTGCAGGCCACCGGCAGCCCCTGCGGCGAAGCCTGCGCGGCGTCCGTGTAGTGCCCTGCCGCCGGCTTGACCCCGGGCGACTGCCCGTCCCGGCCGGCCCGCCCGCCGCCCCGGTCCCGCGCGCCGCCCCGGTCCCGCGCGCCGCCCCTCGCCGGCAGGCACGGCGACGTCGACCGCTTCGGCGGCGGCGGCAGCGAGTGCGCCGCCGCGGCGCTTTTCGCGCCCGGCGCGGCGGGTGCCTCGGCGCCCGCTCCCGCAGCCGCTTCCGGTTGTTGCTGCTGCTGCTGCTGCTGCTGTCCCTGCTGCTGCTGCTGCTGCTGCTGCCCCTGTTGCTGCTGCCCCTGCTGCTGCTGCCCCTGTTGCTGCTGCTGCTGCTGCTGCTGCTGCTGCTGCTGCTGCTGCTGCTGCTGCTGCTGCTGCTGCTGCTGCTGCCCCTGCTGCTGCTGCTGCTGCTGCCCCTGCTGCTGCTGCTGCTGCTGCTGCTGCTGCTGCTGCTGCTGCCCCTGCTGCTGCTGCTGCAGCGGGTCGCGGGCGGCGGTGCCGGTCGACGCGTTGCGCGGGAGCGGCGGGGGCAGCTTGCGGGGCGAACCTGTCCTGTGGTGTGCCTCCGGGGCGGCGTCTTTGTCGCACGGCGCCGGCGCGGCGCTTGTCGGCGGGTTGCGCGCGGCGTTCGGCGCGTGCCGGGGGAGCGGCGGCGATTTTGCGCCGGCTTCGACCCCAAATGGCTTCAAATGCGCTTTTTTGATGTCGCCCAGGCCCGGAATGCTCGCACGGAGCATCGACAGAGCCGACGGCGACATGCTTTGGCTCAGGTCCGGCATTCGAAGCCCGTCCACTGCGCATTGGATGTCGTCCCGCAGGAACTTCGAGTACACACTCAGAACGACCGAGACGACGCTCGGGAAGATGGACGACAGCGGCGACAGGTAATATGTCGTGTCGTGGTGCAGCTCCAAAATTAGCACTTCGAGCAGATGCCGGACCTGCGGGATGGACAGCCGCAGGTTCGAGTTGATCTGCTGCAGCGAGCAGCAGCCGAAGAACGCGTTGCCCCCTGTCCCGTTTGTCGGCTTTCCGGCGGGCGCGAGCCTCGCAGCGCCCGACCGCGTGCCGCCGACGGCCGGCGTCATCGACGACGTGCTCCGGCACGGCGTCGGCGCCGGCGGCTGGTGCTGCTGCTGCTGCTGCTGCTGCGGGGATGCGCCGCCGAGCGACTTCTTCCGGTACGCGCTGTTCGCGCCGGCGCCGTTCAAGTGGTGCATCCACACGTCGAGCGCCTTGACCTGCCCTTCGTCCGGGTATCCGTGCAGCCTGCTGACGCTTTGCCTCCTCGGCAGCTTCTCGGCGTCGTCGGCATCGGGCTTCTGCGCCTTGCGGGAGATGACGACCTTGTGTTTTACCCTGATGTAGTGCGTGATGCTTGAGGATACGATGAGGCCTGCCATTTCGGTGTACGCTGCGGTCGAAAGCCCGCATTGCCGGGCTTCGCGCAGACCGCCGCGGGCCATGAGGTCGGACACTTCGGACGCGACCGTGTCGCCCATGAGGGCCTTCACGTTCTGCACCGCGTTGTGGAGGGCCACCTGCGTCCGGGCCTCCTCTTCGGAGGCGAACGAGCCGGCGTCCCGCGCCTTCTCGCCGGCGGCCCCGTCGTCGGCGGGCGACCCGCCGTCGCAGTGGAAGTCGGCGACGACGCCGCGGGCCTGCGGGCTCGCGCAGCTGCTGCTGTGCCGGCCGATGCTCGCGCTGAGGGCCAGCGAGTCCGTCCGCTCCTTGCTCAGCGCGTCGGCGGCCGCCGCCGCCGCCTCGTCTTCCTCCGCAGCGCTCGCGAACTGCAGCACGTTGCCATACAGCTCGGCGATGAACAGCAGGTCCTCTGGACTCTCCGCCAGCTCCGCGTGGTAGTCCGACAGCTTCGCCGAGAACTCCTCCTTCATGTTCAGCAGAACCTGAGATGATGCGGCGTGGGAGGAGGTGGTTTCTAATGAAAATAGCTGAACGAAGAAAAGACGCTTTTCTTCAGACTGGTTTTGCCCAACGCAGCACTGGTCGTATCTGCACCGTGCTCTCGGTCCTTTAAGCCACGGACACACAAGGCGGACCATCGTCAGCGCGGAACCTGATTGCCAGGGCCACCCACGCTACTACTGAGGTGGGATACATGCCGACTTCCTAAGGTACAGGCAAATCCGTCACGGGGAGAAGACGTTTACAACCGTGTCTGAGCAATCCAGGGGAGAGGGGGGGACACACCTGCGTTCTGCACATCTTCTCTTCGCGGTCGAAAGGGGCCAACGGGTTGAGGGACATGCAGAATGCTTTGAACCCGGGGTAGTAGTAGCAGTCGATGGAGAGGAGGCGGTACATGTCGGCGACGTCGAGGCTGCCTTCGATGTGCTCGGTGCAGACCACGTGGACGAAGCACGACGCGTGCAGGAACCCGGTGATGTTGAAGGTCCTCCGGAAGTGGGCGAGCATGTCGACGACGTCCTTCATGCGCGAGTCCTGCTGCCGCGTCTTGTAGATGCCCGACTGCTTCCGCTTCGTGCCCCGCGTCGGCGTCTCGGTCCGGTTCGTGCCGTTCGACGGCACCCGGGTATGCTGCTGCTGCTGCTGCTGCTGCCTGCTGAACTCGAGGGACCCATCTTTTTCGGGCAGCGCGCCGACGTCAATTTGCAGGCCCCTGCCCTGCTTCCTGCCGGCCCCGCCCGCCTTCTCGGCCGCGACGAGGGTGTCGACCCGCGCCGCCGGGATCGAGTCGGGCGGAAGGTCGTCGGCGGGGGGCGGCGGCGGTGGAGAGTCGGGGCGGGGCGAAAGGACGGCTGCGCTGCCGTTCCTGCCGCTCTTGTCGGACCCGGTGTCGTCGGCGGCGGCAGCGGCGCCGGCGTCGGCGAAGAACGTGTGCAGCAGCGTCGCGTACAGCATCACGTTGAGCGGGAACGCGTACCCGATCGCGTCGCGGGACGCGAGGTGCGGCGGCACGGCCGGCTGGCGGACCGCGGCCGCCGGCCGCCCGTGCGGCGACGCCGCCTTGACACCTCCCCCGGGCCCGCCGGCATCCGCGGCACCCCCAGGGTTGCCGGGGGGCTGGGGATAGGGGGGGGGTCGGTTTCCGGACGGGGGGGCTGAGGACCGGCCCGCAGCGACTTCGTCGTCGTGCTCGCCGGACACGTTCAGCACCGAGAGGCTCGCGCACTTGGACAGGCGCCCGCCCTCGGTCACGACGAGGTCATCGGCGCTCCTCTCCAAAGGCAGCGCCTTCGGGACGAACGCCGAGTCCGCCGGCATCACCGACGATGGGGGAGGTTCCCGGCATTTCTCGCCCGACAGAAGGTCGACCGACCGGAGGCCAACCACGTCGTGCAGCGCGGCCGCTTCCTCCTCGGGGTGCAGCGGCGACGGGGGGTGGCGGTGGGTGTGGAAGGAGTGGTGCGGCGTCCGGGAGCAGTCCGACGCACTTTTGGGGAGGAGCGTCAGCGACTGCCCCGTGCGGTCGGCGGGGGTCGAGCAGAAGGGGGGCTGGGAGCAGCGGTGGACGAGGGATGTCGTCAGGAGGACGATGCTGTCGGCGAGCTCGGAACTGGGCCCGCGGGAGAACATCGCGAGCCGCGAGCGCAGCCGGCGGACGTCCTGCTGCACCTGCGCCGTCAGCCGCCCGGCGAGTGACTCGCAGATGCTCGACTTCTTCACCGCGAAGTGCACCGCGCAGCTGAACACCGACAGCAGCCGCAGCTCCCGCGACGCACCGTATTCAGCGCTGGCGGAGCTATCCGTGTCGCAGTCCGCCCCCCCGGGGTCTTCGAACGTGCCCAAATTGCCGACGGAACCCGGCAGCCGCGTTCGGAACGATTCGGAAGGCGGTTGGTGCAAGGCGTGCGCGCGTTCGTCGTCGAAAACGCGCGTGACGACGCTGTACTCGATCATGTAAAGCGCGAACAAAACGGAATCGGTGGGTATCCGGTTCTGGACCCAGTCTTGCGTGGCCAGGATGAGGCGCTCCGTTTGCGCGTGGTACGCGTACGAGACGTTGAGCGCTTCGCGGAAGCCGTGGAGAGATGCGGTGGACGGCTCTTCGTTGTGCGAGCGATTCGCCGGATTCGACGAGGAGGAGACGGGGATCGACGCCAGGCAAAGCGAGCAGACCGGGAGGATGTGCTGCGACGACGAAGGCCGGTCGAGTCGGCGGCCCGCGGGGGCCGCGCCGCCGCCGGAAAAAGAATGCTGCGACAGGACCGCCGCCGGCGGCGAAGTGGCCGACATCCCGGCCGACGACGAGCTCGCCGTCGTGCTCCCGAAGTCCTGCCGGCACGGCGCCACCGAGGCGCACGTCCTGCACCGGGGATTTCGGAGGAGATCGGCGTTCGCCAGCAGCAGGCAGTCGTATGCGGTGTACTGTATATACTCTGCGCTGAGCACGAACTCGTCGTCCTCGATCGCCTCCGACACGCCGACGATCGACTCGCCGAGGCTGCTCACGCTCTTCGAGAACCGCCGCACGTTATAACTGCTCGGCGACTCCGAATTCCCGGCAGCCGACGCCTGCCCCGCCGCGGTCTGGCCCCCGTTCGACAGGCCAGGCCCAGCGGTCGACCCTGGCGTCTTGGCGGCGCTTTGCCCGTTTCCGCCGTCGCTGGCGTTTCCGATGTCTCGGAACGTGATAAAAGACCGGCTCCGGGATCCCAGGCTGCGCCTGACGCTCTCGTCGTTCATGAAACTGCTCGCCTTGTCCTCCTCAAGGAACACCGTCATGTCCGACAACTCCTGTGTTCGCGACATATTTGCGACTCCACTCTCGAGTACCCGCTACGGGGACACACACCGTGAATCACAACAACCAGCAAATCAGAGGACGCACGACCGAGCACAGAAGGAGGGACGCCCGATCCGACGCAAGAAAACAGGTATCAGAAGATGGCAACGCACGAACAAGTATCAGTGGGGACACCGATCGACTCGCAAGAACAGGGGGGACCAGAGAGGAACGAACTCGTCCGACCGAACGAAAAAGAGCGTGAGGCGGATACTTGGCGCAAGACCCTTTCGAGTCTGTGCTGCCCTCAAACCGGCACCTACCAGAAAAGAACGGCGAACGAATCCAAGGATAGGCAGGACTCCAGCACTCACTCGTGAGAACGTCCGAAGCAAGCTGATGATGTGAAGCCCCCTTTCTCTCCAATCGAGAGCAGCTGAGGCTCAATCTCTTCGTCGGAAGCTCGGACCGATGCGAATAAGGGGGAAAAAAGCGTGTGTTTGTGCGTGTGTGTACGGGGGGTGCAGTGCGGTGGTGTTTCGCGAAAGAAAGGTGGGACCGCGCGTGTTGATTGCTTTGCTTTTTTTTTTTTTTTTGCAGGAGAAGAATTCGCTTGTGGCCCTCCTGCAGAAGGGCCCAAAGGGAGCCACAGCCAAGACTCGGACGCGACTGAGAAGCGGCGGAATGTGGAGCGTGTGTGGAAGGGTATGCGTCCACACCGTGTCCCGTCTACTCGTGTCTTGATCTTCAGTGTGGAGCCTGGGTCTGCAGACAGGACAGCGATGTGAAGCTGGTTCGTCAGGTGGCTGCTAGTCGAGCCACAGCCAAGACTGGGGGAGGGTGTTTGCTGGCGCGATATGAGTTTGCGCGTAGTTTGAGACGGACCTCGACAGAGACGTGACAATTCTCTGGTGGTGGGTTAAAATTGATTTTACTTTTTTGTTCTTCTTTTTCTCAAGCGTGCGAACACGTGGCTCGCTGTCGTTTGGCGCGCGGCTTACGACACGGTTGGGGGAAAGAGG
>JAPJBO010001479.1:0-42887 GCA_030068145.1 Diplonema papillatum | reverse complement strand
GGCTGACAACGATGCCGAGTTTAGGGGCCTTAGCATCAGCACTGGGGGGGGGGTAGGGGGGGAAAATCTTAGTTTCGTTGTTCAGGCGCTACTTGCCTCTAAGTGTTTGATGCTAGCATCAAGTCTTCTTCGCGGAATGCAGAATCTTTTTTTCTTCTTTTTTTCCCGTTTTCTGTTTTTTCTGTTCTTTCTTTCGTTGTCGACAATTTCTTTTTTCTCCTTTTAGGGTAGGCGGTTTTTTTTTTTTGGCCCATGTCCGCGCGCGCGTAAATTTTTGGAACCCCCCGGAAAAAAAAAACTTTTGCAAAAAAAAAACTTTTGGGATCTGTGCATTGGAACCGGTCGTGAGAGCGACTGCAGGCGTAGTCACGAGCGTGTCCGGCTCGGGAAAAGTCGAAAACCTGTTCCTCACACCGATACTTCACGGCGATGCAAATCGCGTAGACGTTGTTTACCTCAGTGTGTATTGACTTTGAAGCCGACTATGCCCCGGTGATGGGTTGGTGCGCTGGGCAAGCAATATCGTGATACTTTGACGTTGGTGTCAATCTAAACAGCAAGATTTGCGTAGCTTTAGCCAGCTCCTGCTGGACGCAGTCGAAGCACACGGGATACAAGCACAGCCTCAGCCTCGAAACCGTGCGCGGTTTTACCGGCAAGGCATGTCGGGGGGTTTTTTTGCCGCTGTGGTGCGATTATCACACAGAACCAGTCCGCGGGCAGTGCACGCGTCTATGCCTTCCGACGCCTGGAGCAGCTACTAGTAGGGACGTATCTGAGACTCGACTGAGGAGGCATTAAAAGGACGCAGGGCAAGCGATGCGTTCGCGGTGCTTGCGACATAGTGCTTTGCACTTGACCGGCGGCAATGCTTGTGCCGAGGTATATTTGCGAAGAAAACGGCACTCGGACCGTGACATCGCAATGGGGCATGTCAGAAGAGAGATACAAGATTGACGGACACCCGCACAATCGACAGTCCTCTGGTTCACTGCTTTATCGTTCGCGGCGTACCCGGCGAACCGCGATCTCGAGTTTAAACCCGAGTGTTTTTTCTCCTGTGGCATCGTCTATCCTCTGCAGCCTTCGACTATGGAACTGTTGAACTCTAGACTGCCACCGCAACCCCTCGGACACATCAAGCTCACCACATTCATCTTTGAGCTCATCGTCCAGGAATTCCACCAACAACGGGCACAAAAGTGCCAACAGCGGACCGGCCAGTAGTATAGCCGGTACATACGGTGTGAAGCGGTAGGTAGAGCCGGTACATACGGTGTGAAGCGGTAGGTAGAGCCGGTACATACGGTGTGAAGCGGTAGGTAGAGCCGGTACATACGGTGTGAAGCGGTAGGTAGAGCCGGTACATACGGTGTGAAGCGGTAGGTAGAGCCGGTACATACGGTGTGAAGCGGTAGGTAGAGCCGGTACATACGGTGTGAAGCGGTAGGTAGAGCCGGTACATACGGTGTGAAGCGGTAGGTAGAGCCGGTTCATTCGGTGTGAAGCGGTAGGTAGAGCCGGTACATACGGTGTGAAGCGGTAGGTAGAGCCGGTACATACGGTGTGAAGCGGTAGGTAGAGCCGGTACATACGGTGTGAAGCGGTGTGTAGCCGGCATACGGTGTGAAGCGGTGTGTAGCCGGTACATACGGTGTGAAGCGGTGTGTAGCCGGCATACGGTATGAAGCGGTGTGTAGCCGGTACATACGGTATGAAGCGGTGTGTAGCCGGTACATACGGTGTGACATCCAGTAGCAGAAAGTCTTGTGGCAAAAGTTTTTTTTTTCTGAAAAGTTTTTTTTTTGCGCGCGCGCGCGTAAATTTCTGTGGGCCGACGGACATGGGCCAAAAAAAAAAAACCGCCTACCCTTACTTTTAATTTTAATTTAATTTTCTTTACCATGGTATTTTTGGACTTTCTGGTGCCGTAGAGTAGTTCTTCTTTCTCTATGCCGCCCACGTCGATGTTCGTTTAGCATTGAGTTCTTTTAAGTACATGAACCACATGGATTAGCAGGCACTACACGTTCGTTTAGCAGAATCATGCCGTGGCGCCGTCCTTTTGTGCGTCTGCCTTGCTGAAGAAGTGTGGGAAAGGAGTCCAGGACTCCGTGGTTTGAAACCATGTGCTATGGCTTCACTTCCTCCTCCCTTCGTCCGTTTTTCTTTAAAAAAGGGGGTTTACAAATTGGGTTGTGGCTCGTAACCAACCGCCACGGGGCACTACTTCCACCAGGTGAAAGTGTTTACGCTTTCTCGAGAGAGATGACGTAGCCATTGGTTGTGAATCTCCTGGCACATTCCTCCCATGAGAGTACGGATACTTGCTGGTCGTCGTAGCATACCCATTCATCGTCTTCCTTTAACACGGTATAGTAATGACCTGCCGTTGCTCTTCCGGTGTGGATAATGAAGCCTTTTACCGTGTAGGAGTCTTCACCGATCAGTATGGTTTGTCGGATCGGGGTGCGGGCTGGTATTTTTATTTCTTCGCGTGTTTTTTTCGATAGCTGTGCTCGTTGCAGTGTTACATCCATTTGCTTTGGAAATGTGTAATATTCCTTCGTAGATCCAACGGTCCTTTTGTTACAGGTGCTACAGGGGAAGTCGTCCACTTTGGTTGCTCTCTTGTTTTGCACTTTCTTTATCAGATCCTCAACTGACTCGGTGTAGGGCTTCTCCCTGTTTTTGAGTTCAAGCATCAGGAACGGTTCTGACGCCGGCGATGCTCGTGAAGACTCTTTGCATATTGTGCACGTTGTCAAACGGGAGTATGTCACCGTAGCTTGGTCGTCGTCGTCGCCCGTCACGCAGGAGCGTATCCACGTCAGCAGTTCGTGCACGTCCCGATGCGCGGAGTCGTCTGCCGTCGTGTTGAACACGAGGCTCCGGAGTGTGGCCATTGTACCGTGGATGTTTTGGCCTGCGTCGAAATCCGTGAACAGCCTCTGCACCATCTGCTGGTTGGTGTCCAGGTGCGTTAGGTTTGCGAGTTGTAGTCGGAAGGACGTCCTTCGCGCCAGGAACTGCACGCTGGCGGCGAAGAAACATGAGTTGCGAATGTTCGTTATGCCGTTGCGTCCAGGTGGGTTTGTTGGTTTCGTCGCAGGGTGCGTAGTGCTGGTGGGTTCGGATTTGTGCGGCGACGTAGACTGCGGCGAGGTTCTCCCGGGTGGATGTTTCGGTGAGCCGTCGGGCGGTTGCGGCGTGCGGATGCTGATGTACGGTTTTTCCTCGTTGGTCGGGCGACCTTCGTCATAGGCCTTTCCGACGAAGTGGTGAAACCGTGACAGCACTCGCGCATCTAATTCGTACTTTCCGTACGTTTGTGCCACGAACGTGTCGAACGTGCGCCGGAGTTCCCGTCCAGAGAATCCTCGGTTCCGAAGTCTGTAGTACACCTTCATGACCTCGACCTTCAGATCTGGCATGTTGTTGCAGATGCGCGCTGCTCGGATCAGTGCGCCTTTGAAGATCGAGGTTCCGGTGTTTCGTGGTACCGTGGATTCGACGTGGGTGTACTTTATCGGATTCCAGGGGAATTCCTCACCCTTGTCCAGGACAGACATCCGAATGAAGTCCGTCTTGTCATTCCTCTCCATCCGGATCCGCATCCCCAAAAAGACTACGTCGTCGACACCTTTCGACGTTTCACCATACTCCATGCCGTAGATATCTTCCGGCGGTGGTCGAACACCCCAGGTCAGGAAGTCGTCAATGAATCTGACGCTGTCGGCGTGATTCCTGGCCTCTTCTTGCAATCCTTTCGCGACCAGGCCGTCGATGTACTGCTTTTCGCACCAGTAGCAGTATAAGTTGGCGAGGTCTGGGCTTGCATTGCCGCCCATGGGGATTCCGGATACCTGCTGGTAGCATGTTCCACCGTTGGTGACGAAGGTGTTACCAACAATGAAGCTGACCAGTGCTCGAATCTCTTCGACATTGTAGGAGGTCGTGTTCGATTCGTCTGGTTTCCCAAATTCGAAGCGGTGTTTGGCGCGCTGGGCTTCTACGTTCGCTCCTTTTTCGGACTTCATGTACTCGAAAGCCTCTGCAACCGCAGACATAACATAGTCAACAATCTGCTTCTGCGGAATCTTCGTGTGGCACGTATTGTGATGCAGTCCCAGGATAGGGAACCGGCTTATCAAAGCACCACTTATCAGACGAATTGAAGAGTGAGAATACATACTAGGGCTGTGATGCGCGCGCGGCATGCCGTGCGCGTGCGCACGCCGTGCGGCCGTGCACGGGTTTTTGAGGTGCGCACGGCCGCACTACAGCCCTCTGTGGAAAAGGTCGCCCTACGGGAAAAAAACCCTGCCCGGTCTTGAGACCGGGAGCCGAGGTGTCATATTAGCCCCGCTGATTGAGTTTAAAGTGGAAGCTCGCCCAGTTGACATAAGCTCAGTCACTGATTGAGCCCGCTCCAGTACTTTCTCAAAGTTTTAGCCCATCCGGTGCTAAGACTAAACCTTCCTGGATAGTCATAGAATTGCGAGGAAGCACTGGCACAGTGAACATTCTCGGCTGGTGTCTCTGTTGGCGTTTCTTCCCATCGTCCGGGGCTGCCCTTGGCGAGGCACCCGCTACGTAGCTCGCGTTCGTCTCTCCTGTTTCACTGCATGCTTCCATCGTGCCTGACAACTGTCTGCTGGAAGCACATAAAATACTCATGTATCTGGTGGTTCGTGCCTGGTTGCCGCACGCTGCCCGATTGGAGAAAAGGCGAAGCAAGGAAGCTCGGATGAAAATGAGACAATGGAAGGGAAAGAGAGCTGACGACTTTTCGTGTTATTTTGCAAGTCGTCTTCTTAGGGCAGACCATTTTTATTTTTTGATCCGCGTCCCCAGGGGTTATTCTAATCCCCGAAATTCAGGAAAATCCAAGGTTGTGATACGAATCGTTTATTGTATTTTATTGTATTTTTTATTATACAGATTTTCGAATATTACAATAATTTACAAGAATGTACAAGAATGTACAATAATTTACAATAATATACAATACATTATTGTACGACTGCAGTCCCAGCGATCCTGATGCTCCAGCAGCAATCAGGCACTCTTCTGATATCCTAGAACTGACGGGAACTGCCTCCTTTCTCTGCAAATAGAACACATGGCCCACGGTTCTTAGGGCCAAACTCATGAAAAAGGGAAGAAACTCCACGAAAAGGTCAACGAACAAACTGGGCCGCAACAAGAAACTGCCCAGTGCATTTAAACAACTGCGAGATCGAGAAAAGGACTAAGCAGAACAGCAAACTCGAAAAAGGCTCTCCCAGTCTGAAACTTTACCTAAAATGCGCGCATCAGGCGCACCTCGGATTTGCCACCCAATTCGAAAAGTTAGTTTGCAGTGATTTATATTCCGTTGCGGGAAGCTTCGGAGCTATCTCGCTGCGCCCCATTGCAGCGGATATCTGAATGAAAGGGGCAGTATTTCCCTTCGCGCCCTGGAGAGCGCTCGGTCGGGAAACGAGGAAGAACGAAATACGATGGAATTCACTTCCCTGCTGTGTTCGACCCTGAAAACGTTGTTTCGAAGCAAACGTCTGTATCAAGGGTCTTCACCTCGGCAAACCTTCACTTCAATTTCCGGACTGACGTGAGTCCGAAGTGAAGATTGTCGAAGTGAAGATCCACCAAGACGTCCTCCTCGCCAAGACACCTGTCGTGGCAACTGCCTTTCTGAATGCTTGCTCGCTCTTTCTGGTAGCCCATATTTTGGCTACACCTGCTGCATCTTCACCCTCCGCTTGAACTGCAACGCTGTCTTTTTGCGCTCGAGCACCCCTGACAAAGACACCATGTTCGGGAGTCTGTCGAGTCCATCGGGTCATTCCGTGTAAAACCTGTCGTGAGCCTTCCACACGCCTTACAATAATGTACAACAATAAGAATACAATAATTCTTGGTAGGCGGGGGAAATACAATAATGTACAATAATCCATTCGTTTCACAACCGTGAAAATCCCGGTTAAAAAGTCAACATGGCCAGAAAGTTTTTCCCCACGCTGCGCGCAGTGCTCCCCAGGTTGACGTGCATCTCAAGTGCCGGGTGAAACGGCGTCTGCACAATACTCGTCAGCCTCATCGCGCTCTTCATCGCGTACGACTTCGCGGTTGCCGAGTCCACCACCTGCTGCCCTTCCTCTTGTCCCCTCTTCCGCTTCCTGTGTCACACCCCCCCTGTTTGACCCAATGCAGAGACACCTGCGACCATGGTACCAGGGAAAGCCTGCTACACGGGAGCCAAGCTTCACGTGTTCGGTGGTACTGCCAGGGTCAAGTGGCTACCGTTTCCCAAACTAAAGCATCAAGGCTTGGCGCACCTTGGGGCTTGGCGCTCAAGCCACAGAAGTCATCGTCGCAAGGTCACACCACGATCTGCCAAAGCCGCTCGGAAAAGTCTTGCTTTCGGTCGACCGAGGAGTGCCACCAACGACCAAGGCCGCCAAGTGTTGCACAGCCAAGTCCGTAGTGGCGCTATTCTTTTGCCCGCTGCACATAGGGAAAGGTTTTTTTTCCCCCCGAACTTTACGCGTCCACATGCGGACCACACGTATTTTCTCTGAGACCGAAAACGGAGCGTAAGCCCTCGGGAACATGGCCGGTCTCAACAAAAAGCCATAAATGGCGAGCCAGCAGGCTCGCCATTTAGCTTGGCCGCGAGCAGACGGCGAAGAAGGCCGGCGACAAGATGTGAGCCGTACCGCAGGCTGGGCTCCGCAAAGCTGCAACACCGAATGGCAGTTTTCATTCTAAGACGTATTACCCGTCGGGATGGGAGCGCAAGCAGGCCCAATGGAAGCACGAAGTCAGGCAGGAGAGACGAACTGCACAGAACGAGCGCAAGACGAGCACCAAGGGCAGACCAGGACGTTGGGACCGTGCGAAGTCGAAGAAGGAGTCCAAAAGCGAAGCAACATCACCTCATCCGACCGCACGCAATTCTATGCAGCTTTAGGATCGGGATGGACCGTATAGTGTGGTACCGAATGACTCCCTAATGCAACAAGACATGGGGCAGCATCGCGATTGGGGCAGCATCGTGATTTCGCGTCGCCCCTGCTGGATCACGACAGGTGAGTGGTGACACCCCCGGGCAGGTGGGTCTGTGACCTTTGAGATCCCTGGAATCCGGCATGTGTGCCATTACGGGATACATATCGGTGTGGGGACCAAGGTAGGCACTCTCACACCTCAAACACAGAGCAAACCACCAACACAACGAGACGTTCTATCAACTCGTCGGGTGTCTGGGTGGTGAAGTAGCTCATCCGAGTGTCTGATGAACCCCCTTCGATTCGATATCGGTCGGCTTAGCTGACATACCACCACTGGAGTCACCTGCCTGAGTCTTCTCCTTTCGGTCGAGCGGGCCTTTCCAGGGCCCGTGTCAGACCGACTGGGTCGCCGGTGAGCCCTTCCTGGGCCCCTGTCCAACGCTGGACTTCCCTGCATGTGGACCTACCTAGGTGGAAGGGAATAACCAGGGGGTTATGCACTGCAGCGGTTGGGTGAGGTAACTCCATAGGATAATACAGGGGGTCTTTTGCGCACCTCAAATCAGTGGCTTATATATGGGTCTGGTGCCGGCTCGCCTCGTCGTCAAGGCTGTTGAAGGCATCTGAAAGCCTACCAGAAAGGCGCTTCCAGATGTCAACGTTCTCCTCCTCTGTCATTAGGGCGAGAAAGAAACCGATCAGGTCCTCACCAGAGACCTTTTCGCAAAAGGTCCTGCTGGCTACGAGTCGTCTCTGCAGGGACTGACCACGTCCCGTTTCCTCATGAAACGGCGACAACTTCTGCATTGCTCTCACCGATGACTCCACAAACTCCAGACCCGTGATCTTTGGCATTTTCCCTCTCTTAGTTTCCGTTTTCCTGGGTCAACCTGTATTCTTAATTCGTATTGCTGGTAAAGCCGGATTCTAGGCAGGGTGTACCTGCTGCACCCACTCTATTTACAAGGTGTGCCTGCCCACCGCAGGCGCTGCAGGCGGGGTGGCCAAGTAGGGCTATCTGAGACCCCTGAGAACATTCTTCGGCTTCAAGAGGACCCGCTGGTGGCTATCTACAGCGGAACACAGCCGATCTTGTCGTTGTGTAGTCTGGGTTTCCCGCTGGAGGCCAGAAGGTGTTTGACTAGCTTGAGAAGTGGCGAGGCTTTGAAAATGACCCCATTTTGGGGGCACCCCCCCTCGCACTGAGTGCCCGCTCCGGGGCGGCGGCGGTCCCGATACCGTCTCATGAGACCTTATCGATACCTTTTTTGCCCATTTCTGGGTTGCGCCCTTATCTCGACCTTTTTGGCCCGTTTTTGGGTTGCGCCCTTATCTCGACCTTTTTGAGATGCGCCCTTATCTCTACCTTTTTGAGCTGCGCCCTTATCTCTACCTTTTTGGCCCGTTTTTGGCTTGTTCCCTTATCTCGACCTTTTTTGGGGGTTGTTCCCTTATCTCGACCTTTTTTGAGGGTTGCGCCCTTATCTCGACCTTTTTTGGGGGTTGCGCCCTTATCTCGACCTTTTTTGGGGGTTGCGCCCTTATCTCTACCTTTTTTGGGATTGTGACCAAATTTTCCCGAAATATTTTCAGGCCAAAAAAAAATCCGAAAATTTTCCAAAAAAAAATTTTCGAAAATTTTTTGGGCCAAAAAAAAAAATCCGAAAATTTCCGAAAATTTTTTGGCCCAAAAAAAAAAATCTGAAAATTTTCCAAAAAAATTTTGGGGCCAAAAAAAAAAAACCCGAAACCACCCAATCCAACTATGTACACATGAAACAGAGATCTTACGATTCAGCGAAAAAGCGAGCAAAAAAGAGTGTTTACAAACCCTGGAGGAAGTCGGAAAAAACAGTCGGCGAAAAACTTGGAAAAAAGACGGGAAAAAGACCTTCAAGTGCTCCAAGGCCAGACGATTGTAGTGTTGCAAACGAATCACAGACTTTGTACACACGAAACAGAGATCTTATGAATCAACGAAAAGCGAGCGAAAAAGAGCGTGGAAAAGTCGGAGACAGTCGGCGAAAAACTTGGAAAAAAGACGGGAAAATACGACCTTGAAGTGCTCCAAGATCAGACGACTGCATAGTGTTGCAAACGAATCGCAAACACGCTGAAGTTGGGACCCCCACACACTGAAATCAAGTGCTCCTAGGCAGACGAACTGTTAGTGTTGCGAACGAATCGCAAACACGCTGAGATCGGGACCCCACACACTGAAATCGACTGAGAACAACCTGAGCGATCTCTCTTGATAAAAGATTCAAGCGCCGAAGGCGCAACCACCCAATCCAACTATGTACACACGAAACAGAGATCTTATGAATCAACGAAAAGCGAGCGAAAAAGAGCGTGTAAAACCCGGTAAAAGACGGAAAGACAGTCGGCGAAAAACTAGGAAAAAGACGGGAAAATACGACCTTCAAGTGCTCCAAGGCCAGACGACTGTATAGTGTTGCAAACGAATCGCAAACACGCTGAAGTTGGGACCCCCACACACTGAAATCAAGTGCTCCTAGGCAGACGAACTGTTAGTGTTGCGAACGAATCGCAAACACGCTGAGATCGGGACCCCACACACTGAAATCGACTGAGAACAACCTGAGCGATCTCTCTTAATAAAAGATTCAAGCGCCGAAGGCGCAACCACCCAATCCAACTATGTACACACGAAACAGAGATCTTATGAATCAACGAAAAGCGAGCGAAAAAGAGCGTGTAAAACCCGGGAAAAGTCGGAAAGACAGTCGGCGAAAAACTAGGAAAAAGACGGGAAAATACGACCTTCAAGTGCTCCAAGGCCAGACGACTGTATAGTGTTGCAAACGAATCGCAAACACGCTGAAGTTGGGACTCCCACACACTGAAATCAAGTGCTCCTAGGCAGACGAACTGTTAGTGTTGCGAACGAATCGCAAACACGCTGAGATCGGGACCCCACACACTGAAATCGACTGAGAACAACCTGAGCGATCTCTCTTAATAAAAGATTCAAGCGCCGAAGGCGCAACCACCCAATCTGACTTTGTACACACGAAACAGAGATCTTATGAATCAACGAAAAGCGAGCGAAAAAGAGCGTGAAAACCCGGGAAAAGTCGGAAAGACAGTCGGCGAAAAACTTGGAAAAAAGACGGGAAAATACGACCTTCAAGTGCTCCAAGGCCAGACGACTGCATAGTGTTGCAAACGAATCGCAAACACGCTGAAGTTGGGACCCCCACACACTGAAATCAAGTGCTCCTAGGCAGACGAACTGTTAGTGTTGCGAACGAATCGCAAACACGCTGAGATCGGGACCCCACACACTGAAATCGACTGAGAACAACCTGAGCGATCTCTCTTGATAAAAGATTCAAGCGCCGAAGGCGCAACCACCCAATCCAACTATGTACACACGAAACAGAGATCTTATGAATCAACGAAAAGCGAGCGAAAAAGAGCGTGTAAAACCCGGTAAAAGACGGAAAGACAGTCGGCGAAAAACTAGGAAAAAGACGGGAAAATACGACCTTCAAGTGCTCCAAGGCCAGACGACTGTATAGTGTTGCAAACGAATCGCAAACACGCTGAAGTTGGGACCCCCACACACTGAAATCAAGTGCTCCTAGGCAGACGAACTGTTAGTGTTGCGAACGAATCGCAAACACGCTGAGATCGGGACCCCACACACTGAAATCGACTGAGAAGAACCTGAGCGATCTCTCTTGATAAAAGATTCAAGCGCCGAAGGCGCAACCACCCAATCCGACCTCCACACTGAACAGCGATCTCACAAGTGCTTTGCTGCTGGAGACCGAATGGATGTTGGGCAAGCACTGATGCGGTGCCCGAGTATCCGCAAGACGTATTGTTCAGCGGGAGTTGAGAGTCTCTGCCAAGGTGCTAGCCGCCGCCGTGGGCCAAGCGATCAAAAAGAACCAGCGACACAACCTGTTAACACTCGCAGGCGGTCGCACCCACCAGCCAGAACGCCCCCGGCTGCGCCATCATCGACGCAATCATCATCGTTTACGACAAGGCCGCGTCGTTGTAGGCGCACGGCACCAACAACGTAATGATTCTCTCTCTGATGACAGCCACACATATAGGTGGATGGGGAGACAAAGAAATACATAGTTACTTACTTTCCACACTTTTGTTCTTGTTGCGCAGCCAGCTACGATGAAGCAGGACAAACCGGATTTGTAGGCTACAAGTGCTGTTCCAATCCATTCGCTTGGAGGATGGTAAACCAACCCCAACTCCACCACACAGGAATGTTAACAGAGAAAACACCACATCGCAAACAGCGCTGGCGAAGGAGTCTTGTGGCAGATACAGGTACTATTTTGACTTCTTCCGGTTTTTCACGCTCTTTTTCGCTCGCTTTTCGTTGATTCATAAGATCTCTGTTTCGTGTGTACAAAGTCGGTTTCGGTGGTTGCGCCTTCGGCGCTTGAATCTTTTATTAAGAGAGATCGCTCAGGTTGTTCCCAGTCGATTTCAGTGTGTGGGGTCTCAATTTCAGTGAGTTTGCGATTCGTTCGCAACACTAACAGTTCGTCTGCCTAGGAGCACTTGATTTCAGTGTGTGGGAGTCCCAACTTCAGCGTGTTTGCGATTCGTTTGCAACACTACAATCGTCTGGCCTTGGAGCACTTGAAGGTCGTACTTTCCCCCGACGGGGTTTCCGACTTGTTCCGGTTTTACAGGCTACTTTTTGCTCGCTTTTCGTTGATTCATAAAATCTCTGTTTCGTGTGTACAAAGTCGGATTGGGTGGTTGCGCCTTCGGCGCTTCAATGTTTTATTAAGAGAGATCGCTCAGGTTGCTCTCAGTCGATTTCAGTGTGTGGGGTCTCAGTTTCAGTGAGTTTGCGATTCGTTCGCAACACTATACAGTCGTCTGGCCTTGGAGCACTTGAAGGTCGTACTTTCCCCGACGGGGTTTCCGACTTGTTCCGGTTTTACAGGCTACTTTTTGCTCGCTTTTCGTTGATTCATAAGATCTCTGTTTCGATCCGACTTTGTACACAAAGTCGGATTGGGTGCTTGCGCCTTCGGCGCTAGAATCTTTTATTAAGAGAGATCGCTCAGGTTGTTCTCAGTCGATTTCAGTGTGTGGGGTCCCAATATCAGTTAGTTTGCGATTCGTTTGCAACACTAACAATTCGTCTGCCTAGGAGCACTTGATTTTAGTGTGTGGGGTGCCAACTTCAGCGTGTTTGTGATTCGTTTGCAACATTAAACTGTCGTCTGGCCTTGAAGCACTTGAAGGTCGTTTGAGTGTCGGGGCAGCACAACCCTGATTCGTGGGCTACAAGCGGTGTTCGCATCCACTCGCTTGGAGGATGAAACCCAACCCCCCTACATCACCACACAGGAATGTTGGAAGCAGAGAAGCCGCACCAGAAGCGGTATGGGAGTCATTGCCGATCTGTGGAAGGTTCAGGTACTTTTTGAAGTGCACTTTTCGCTGATACAATATGCAAGCACCATACAGGACATTGAAACAGCCTCGGAACCAGTTCTTGTTGGCTGATCAGTGGTATGCCGTAGCATCTTTTCTAGCGTTATTTGTGGATTTTCGTGCACTTTCCCGCTGATTCCCTGTTGTCGTGTACAAAGTCGGATTGGGTGGTTGCGGCTTCGGCGCTTCAATCTTTTATTAAGAGAGATCGCTCAGGTTGTTCCCAGTCGCTTTCAGTGTGTGGGGTCCCAATCTCAGTGTGTTTGCGATTCGTTCGCAACACTAACAGTTCGTCTGCCTAGGAGCACTTGATTTCAGTGTGTGGGAGTCCCAACTTCAGCGCGTTTGCGATTCGTTTGCAACTATACAGTCGTCTGGCCTTGGAGCACTTGAAGGTCGTACTTTCCCCCGACGGGGTTTCCGACTTGTTCCGGTTTTACAGGCTACTTTTTGCTCACTTTTCGTTGATTCATAAGATCTCTGTTTCGTGTGTACAAAGTTGGATTGGGTGGTTGCGCCTTCGGCGCTTAAATATTTTATTAAGAGAGATCGCTCAGGTTGTTCTCAGTCGATTTCAGTGTGTGGGGTCCCAATCTCAGCGTGTTTGCGATTCGTTCGCAACACTAACAGTTCGTCTGCCTAGGAGCACTTGATTTCAGTGTGTGGGAGTCCCAACTTCAGCGTGTTTGCGATTCGTTTGCAACACTATACAGTCGTCTGGCCTTGGAGCACCTGCATCTCGTGCTTTCCCCCGATGGGGTTTCCGACTTGTTCCGGTTTTACAAGCTACTTTTTGCTCGCTTTTCGTTGATTCATAAGATCTCTGTTTCGTGTGTACAAAGTTGGATTGGGTGGTTGCGCCTTCGGCGCTTAAATATTTGATTAAGAGAGATCGCTACAGAGAGCCGTGGCCAGCGGCAGCCTGCACGACGGCAACAGCGACGATGGCGCTGGTGCACAACCGCGGCAGTTGATGCGACGCTCGAAGCTCTGGCGGGCTCGCGAGCTTGTGCTTGCTGGCCGTCGGCGTCTTTCACCTCGCATGTCCAGAGGGATTGTCCCTTCGCCGAGTCAGCCCCCAAGCAGGCCAGGGGCCGCAACCAAAACCTATGTCGCAGGTGGCGGAAAGGGAACCGTGGGTAAAAGCCCGCTCACTGCCTGGTTCCTTGCAGTGTACATGTGGGCTAGAGAGGTCGGGTTGTAGAAACGCACCGCCTCTACACAGTCCGGGTCCCTCAGGACCTTTTCTCCATAGTGCGTGACCATGTCCCCAGATGCCCAGTCACCCATCTTCTGGACTTGTACGGGGTCCATGCCCGCCTTCAACAGGGTGCAGCAGCCCCCTATCCTGGCGCTGTGAGTCAGGAATGGCACCCTGGAGCGTGCAGGGGCATGGCCTCGATTGAGGGGCTGCAGGATTCCTCGAGTCCTCGAGTTCCCTAGGAGGGCATCTCTGAACGAGGCGTAGATGGGGAAAGGGCACAGGAGCCTCTTCCCCTGCGCCATGCGTTTCAGCAAGGTGAATACTTCGACAGGGCAGTACCGGATCGCTTGCGGAGCGCCATCGGGCGCTTCGGGCAGTAGCAACGGCGGAGCCAGCTCTATCTTCTCAAAAGTGAGGTGCCTGCTGCACGTGCCCTTCGACTTTCACTCCCCCTCACTTTGTCCTTGCTGACTTGGACCATGTCAGTCAGAATCGACTGCATGCTCGAGGACCTCAGGAGGGTGAAGTGCTCGCCCAGCAACTGCAGGGCAGCGCCGTACTCGCCTACCGTCCGCACGAAACCGAAGACCTTCCGAAACTGAGCGGCGCCTAGGGGCTCGCCGCTTTCTGGATCAGGAGACGCCTTCTTCAGCGCCCTGATCATCCTGCGGACGTCGCCAGCGGGATCGTCGAGTACCCAGCCGCCTGCGATGTTCTCGGCTACAATGGCATTGATGACATTGTGCGGAGCCCTGTATCCATCGCCTTCCATACTCGACAGGTATCCTCCAAAGATTTCCAACCTCCTCACCGTCGTAGGGTATGGCTGGACACCCTCGCCCTCACACCACTCCCTGTACGTGCCCGTGTTGGAACGGTACACCCTCTTCGAGCTCGCCGCTGTATACAGGCCTCTCATGCGGGAGCGGGCGTCATCCGGAGCAACATCTTCGATAGCGCGCTTAAGCGCCTGCCGCCGTGACGTTGACCTTCCCCCCGTTGCTGATGCCGGCATGCATGGCACGGAGGGGGCCTGTTTCCGATCCCGCAACGAGTCCTGCAAGCGCTCGTACAGTTCCGGGCGAGCCAAAGGCGCTGGAAGTGCCCACAGCGGTAGCATCTCCAGGGCCTGAAGGGACATACCATCCGGAAGGCTCTGCAAACTCCTGCTCACCTCACTCCACTCATCCCCCGTGAACAAGCTCCTTAGGGAAGCACACTGATCCATCATCTTTTCAGGGGCAGGGCGGGCGGGAAGAAAAGATCGAGCTCCTGTTTGGTAATTTCGTTCCCTGCCGGGGCTTTGCACGAAATTAGCTGACATTAAACTCTCATTAAAATACCTCCCTCGAGTGGGTCACTCTGAGCCGTGGTTCCCCAACTCATTCCGCTATTTTAACGTATGTTTAATTCGCCTTCCGACAAACAGGTCTCTTGCGGTTACGGCCCTTAGCTGGCCCGCTAAGCTATGGGACAGAGAGCCGACCGGCGAAGTCGCCCCGCGAGGCTACAGAGAGCCGTGGCCAGCGGCAGCCTGCACGACGGCAACAGCGACGATGGCGCTGGTGCACAACCGCGGCAGTTGATGCGACGCTCGAAGCTCTGGCGGGCTCGCGAGCTTGTGCTTGCTGGCCGTCGGCGTCTTTCACCTCGCATGTCCAGAGGGATTGTCCCAATGGCCCTTATCCCAATGGACCTTGGCGCTGGAAAAACTAGGGGGGAACGGAAGTCAAGGGAGTTTGTAGTGTTTCGGTCTTTCCTTCCTTACGGCTCTGAGGACGCGGAAGCGCCACCGAGAACTTCCGCAATTGCCTCGTCGACAACCCGCTGCTCCACCCGCCGCCTCTCTGGCAAAAGGCCCCGGATGGGCAGCTCTGCCCAGGCGTGGCCGAGACGGCTGGGAAGGTCTGAGAGGTTGTCCTCCCCCGGTACCCTTTCGAACCATGCGCTGGCCCTCGATCTCGCTAGCCTCTCCCAGAAAGCGTGGACAGGGACCAGCAATTCCTTAGCCTTCGTCCGACCTTGAATAAGACTACCCAGCACAACGCTATTGTCGACCCACACTGAGACTGCAAAATCGACCCGGTGGCCAAACCAGATCGCGAAAGCAACCGCGACGGCTACAAACTCAAAGTGATGGATTTTGAGAGTGGAACCCGAAGGGGGTACGGGGTGCGAGTAGTACTCTATTCTAGTAGGTACTCCGTCTACAATCGTGGCCAGAACCGCGCCCAGACCAAAAAGGCATGCATCGGTGAGCAGGACGTACCTGGTTCCTATGCCAGGCTGCGTTCTTCGGAGAGGCACCGTCCTTCCAAAGCACCGCTCTCCGGCGAACAAAGTCCTCACCCACCACGATAAGGAAGCCCGAAGATCCCTTCCTAGCTTAAAACCAGCAAACGTAGACGACGCATTGGCCCTCCTGAAGATCGCCTGAAGGGGAACACGGCCTACTCTCCCGAAGAGCGCCGACGTAGCGAAAGCAAGTTTCCCCGCCAGAGATGCTGCTTCACCTGGAGATAAGGAGTCGCGCCTCAGAACGCACTCAAGCATGTGTATCAGCCCCTTTCTTCTAGGATCCGAGAGCCTGACCTCGATTCCTCCCGATGTGATCGTGAAAATGAGACCGAGATGACGAAAACGGTTCCCCTGGGACGTCTTTTCTGCGTTGAAAGATGTGAGCAGTATATCCTGGAGCAGTTCGAGGGTATCGGCCAGGGCTCTGCTATCTGCGGCAAGCGTCGGAGATGCAAAGTCATCGTAATACTGACATAGGGGCAGCCGCAGACCACGTCTCACCACCCTCGCCAGGACCTTGGCGAAGGCATTATAATGCACCACCGCAGCTGTCTCTCCGAAGGACAAACGTTCCATCCGAAAAGACTTTATCTCCCCGTCCTCTGGGCTCTCAGCGATAACACACCTGCAGACAATGTCGTTCCTAGCGCGAAGCTGGCGATACGCGTCCTTGTGGTCGAGCCCTATGGACTGGAAAGTGGCATCAGGATTACACTCCAGCGCCCCGACAGCTACTTGCCGGGCCACTTCCACGAACACGTCGGCCGTGTCCAGCTTCACCGGGGTCGACATCTGCACAGCTTTGTTTACTAAGGCCATTCGCCCATCATCGCACGCCCGCTCCTTCACCCGGGAACCTTCCTCGTCAAACTTCGTCTGACGAATGACGAACCTTCGAAGGTACACAGCATTCGCTGGCGGACAAACTTCGACCATGAAGCCTGCGGCGAGCTCCTTTCGCACCGAGCGCCAGATCGCCACCTTGTCCGTGCTGCCGGTTGACCTGATAGCCCGCACTGACCGCGCGAGGACCTCCGGTTGACGTCGAATCAGCTCCTCCACGGAAATCTCAGGGGCGACTCGAGGCGCCGGGGCGTACAGCCCCTCGTAACCCACCGAGCCTGACATCGGGCAACCCGTCCTCAGGTGATGCAGCAGGTCATCTACGCCCACAATGCCCAAATCGCAGAGCATCTCGCAAAGGAGCTCCACGTGACACGGCTTTCCGTCGTAGATAGGGAGCTCCGCAGCCCTCCTCCTCCAGTGAGCCAAGAACCGCAAGCGCATGCGCTGTGCTTCCGCAACTGGCGTGGTAGCCGCGTAGCTGATGGCCGCGGCCATCTCCTCGTCCAGCTGAGGCATCTCCTTTATCGCCGGCATCGAGTCAAACGCTTCCTCAGCGAACTTGTGCCTCCTCAGCACATCTTGAATCTCGTCCTGTGACATCCGTCTAGACGATGGGGTAGCGTCAGCGACGCATCCCCGTAGGGAAGAAGACAGCGCAGAGCACTGTCTGGGATCGTGCTTCGGCTGAACTTCGGCTGCCAGCCGATTGACGGGGAAGGGAACAGAGAGGGTCGCTTCCGAGACATCCGGAAGTCAAATACCTGGCTTAGACCTCTTTGCCGGAGGCTCGTCGTCAGGCTGAGAGCGGTTCCGTCCACGGCCAACTGCGCGCGTCGGGACCCTTGGCTGACGCTCATGAAGTGCCCGGGCCTGACGAGAGACTGGCAACCTGACCTCCCGCTGGATCGGAGGAGGGGCCTGAGGAGGAAGAATCTGAAGTTGGTGTTCTCGCCGTTCTCTCACACCTAGTGTGCCTGCATTCATGTTGAGGCTCAGGACAGTAGCGGTATCTAGGCAGAGCAGGCGTTCGGAGGCTGCAGTGAGGATGATGGTCCCCGGAACCGCCCTCCTCTCGCTCGCAAAGCGTCTCCTGGCTTGCTCGTCGTACTCGCGAGCCAAGGAGCACCCGAATCTGGCCGCGAGATCGCACACCAACGCCGGGTAGCCGAAGACAACAGGGAGGGGGTTCCTCCCGAACGCCCCTGTTAGGCCGGCGATGACCAGGTACCGTTGAAGGGCGCAAACAGTCTGCACGAAGGGGCGATGGCTGGCCGTAATCCACCCCGCCGTGACTGGTGTGTACGGCTCCTTGTGGATGTCCACGTATGGCAGTGCGACATCCGGCTCCCTCTCTACCTTCCTCTGAAACGCGTTCAGCTCGGTGTGGCTGGGAGTGAGCTCCCTGGGGAGATGCATAAGACCATGGATGGCGATCTGCTCGGCTACATCCAGGACGGTCAGCGGCTGGTCCTTTGAGCGGGCTGCCCTCTGGTCGTCGCGCCTGGCGTCGCTGTCCTTTTCCCGCTGCTCGTTGCAACGGAACCACTTCTTGGCAACCGAGCGGAACTTGGGCGGAAGGTCAGACGGCAAACTGTCGATGCCATCCACTGAGGAGCACTCCAAGAGGGAGCGATATGCAAGTCCATCGAGGGTCGTTGCGGCTACCACGAAGCCCGCGGGATCCTCCTGATAGAGGCCTGCCGCCCATGACTCGAAGATGACCGCGTGAAGCACGCGATGCCTCCTGGTCACCGTTGCGCGGCTTGCCCCCTTCCATTCCTCATTGGCCGCCTCCCGTATCTTCCTATACTGCACATCCGCGACCATCTGCAGCCACCCTTCGAGCACCGACAGCTCTTCAAAGACGTTGCTGGCTGACTCAATTGGAACGCTTCGTAGCGCCGCGACTCTACCATCCCAGAACTGGCCAAGCGACATGTCGGATTACCTGCCTCCTTTGTTCCTAACAGCAAGCAGATCACCGAGAGCACGGTTGCCGAATACCAAAGAGAAACAACCTCCTCCAGCTGAGACAGCAAGTAGATCACCGTGAGAACGGTAGCACGCGAATACCAGAGCGAAACAACCGTTTCAAGCCGAAACAAAGCAGAGTCACAATACCTCGGCTACCAGATCACCGCGAGAACGGTAGCACGCGAAAATCAGAGCGAAACAACCTCTTCAAGCCGAAACAAAGAAGAGTCACAATACCTGGGCTACCATACCCAAAAAAACCGTCCCGGCTAAGATCGTGGATCTCTTCGGGTGGCTGGCCACTCAACCGGGAAGATCCTCTCGGACCTCTTCAGGAGCAGGCTGGTTGGCCGCTTTCGCCTGGGTAGACCTGGTTGGGCCTCTTCAGGGGCAGGCTGGTTGGCCGCTCTCGCCTGGGTAGATCTGGTTGGATCTCTTCAGGGGCAGGCTGGTTGGCCGCTCTCGCCTGGGTAGATCTGGTTGGACCTCTTCAGGGGCAGGCCCGGTGGCCGCTCTCGCCTGGGTAGATCTGGTTGGACCTCTTCAGGGGCAGGCTGGTTGGCCGCTCTCGCCTGGGTAGATCTGGTTGGACCTCTTCAGGGGCAGGCTGGTTGGCCGCTCTCGCCTGGGTAGATCTGGTTGGACCTCTTCAGGGGCAGGCTGGTTGGCCGCTCTCGCCTGGGTAGATCTGGTTGGACCTCTTCAGGGGCAGGCTGGTTGGCCGCTCTCGCCTGGGTAGATCTGGTTGGACCTCTTCAGGGGCAGGCTGGTTGGCCGCTCTCGCCTGGGTAGATCTGGTTGGACCTCTTCAGGGGCAGGCCGGTGGCCGCTCTCGCCTGGGTAGATCTGGTTGGATCTCTTCAGGGGCAGGCTGGTTGGCCGCTCTCGCCTGGGTAGATCTGGTTGGACCTCTTCAGGGGCAGGCTGGTTGGCCGCTCTCGCCTGGGTAGATCTGGTTGGACCTCTTCAGGGGCAGACCCGGTGGTCGCTCTCGCCTGGGTAGATCCGGTTGGACCTCTTCAGGGGCAGGCCCGGTGGCCGCTCTCGCCTGGGTAGATCTGGTTGGATCTCTTCAGGGGCAGGCTGGTTGGCCGCTCTCGCCTGGGTAGATCTGGTTGGACCTCTTCAGGGGCAGGCTGGTTGGCCGCTCTCGCCTGGGTAGATCTGGTTGGATCTCTTCAGGGGCAGGCTGGTTGGCCGCTCTCGCCTGGGTAGATCTGGTTGGACCTCTTCAGGGGCAGGCTGGTTGGCCGCTCTCGCCTGGGTAGATCTGGTTGGACCTCTTCAGGGGCAGGCTTGTTGGCCGCTCTTGCCTGGGTAGATCTGGTTGGACCTCTTCACGGGCAGGCTGGTTGGCCGCTCTCGCCTGGGTAGATCTGGTTGGACCTCTTCAGGAGCAGGCCCGGTGGCCACTTTCAACCTGGCAAGGGGGGAGGGATTGCCCAGGGGGCTGCCCCCCCTGAAGAATATCAGTTCCGGAAAGCGACAGGGCCCGCAATACATCAAACAGGGAAGAAAAGATCGAGCTCCTGTTTGGTAATTTCGTTCCCTGCCGGGGCTTTGCACGAAATTAGCTGACATTAAACTCTCAATTAAGAGAGATCGCTCAGGTTGTTCTCAGTCGATTTCAGTGTGTGGGGTCCCAATCTCAGCGTGTTTGCGATTCGTTCACAACACTAACAGTTCGTCTGCCTAGGGGCACTTGATTTCAGTGTGTGGGAGTCCCAACTTCAGCGTGTTTGCGATTCGTTTGCAACACTAAACAGTCGTCTGGCCTTGAAGCACTTGAAGGTCGTTTAAGTGTCGGGGCAGCACAACCCTGATTCATGGGCTACAAGCGGTCCCCTACATCACCACACAGGAAAGTTGGAAGCAGAGAAGCCCCCAGAAGCGGTATCATGCAGGGTCAAAACCTTGTGTCTTTTTAAAACGCTCCCGCGGAGCCGATGGACCCCAAAAAAAAAAATTGGAAAAAAAAAATCTTGCTCAACTTCCTCAAAAATTACTGCAGAGTTTGTTCCAAAATTTTAAAATTCAAAAAACCCATTTTTTTCCGGAAATTTTTTTTTTGCCATTTTCAAAAAGACACAAGGTTTTGACCCTGCATGGTATGGGAGTCATTGCCGATCTGTGGAAGGTACAGGTACTTTTTGAAGTGCACTTTTCGCTGATACAATATGCAAAAACCATACAGGACATTGAAACGGCCTCGGAAACGTGCCGGCCTTAGTTCTTGTTAGCTAAACAGTGGTATGCTGTAGCATCTTTTCGTGCACTATCCCGCTGATTCGTTCGCAACACGAGCAGTTTAGGAGCACTTGATTGCAGTGTATACTTGAGCTCAGCGTGTTTGTGATCTGTTTGCAACACTTTAAAGTCGTCTGCCTCGGATCACTTCATTTCAGACTACGACTAGAGTATTGCTGCAAGTGCTCAAGTGCAAACTGCTACTATTACGGCCGTGAAGCGCACACCGGACACAAAGCAAGACGACCGCATGACACGACACGTGCAAAGAGTTCTAAGGTCGATAGCGGCTTTGTGCAGTATCATCACAAGCACCTGGTCTTTTTTTAGAGTTGTCGTTTTCAGAGTTCTTTTTTTCCGACGTTTTTTCTCGACATTTTTTCACCTTTCCCCCCCCAATTATTTTTCCGGAACTTTCTCCGAAAAAGGTACCAATAGGGTCGCAACCTCAAAAATAGGTACCGATAAGGTCGCAACCTCCAAAAGAGGTACCGATACCGTCGCACTCTCAAAAGGTACCGATAAGGTCGCACCTCGTCTTTTTTTCAGACTGCTTTTTTCTCGAAAAAAAATTTTCCGTTTTTTCTTCTTCAAAAAGGTACCGATAAGGTCGCAACCCCAAAAAGGTACCGATAAGGTCGCAACCCCAAAAAGGTACCATGCAGGGTCAAAACCTTGTGTCTTTTTAAAACGCTCCCGCGGGGCCGATGGAGCCCTAAAATTTTTTTGGAAAAAAAAATTTTGCTCAACTTCCTCAAAAATTACTGCAGAGTTTGTTCCAAACTTTTAAAATTCAAAAAACCCATTTTTTTCCCGAAATTTTTTTTTTGGCCATTTCCAAGAAGACACAAGGTTTTGCCCCTGCATGGTACCGATAAGGTCGCAACCTCCAAAAAAGGTACCGATAAGGTCGCAACCTCCAAAAGAGGTACCGATAAGGTCGCAACCTCCAAAAGAGGTACCGATAACGTCGCAACCTCCCTGGCTATTTTGGATTGGTCCAACGAGCTCTCTGACTCTGACTCCAATCCTGATACCATGCAGGGTCAAAACCTTGTGTCTTTTTGGAAATGGCCAAAAAAATTTCCGGAAAAAAAAAATGGGTTTTTTGAATTTTAAAAGTTTGGAACAAACTCTGCAGTAATTTTAGAGGAAGTTAAGCAAATTTTTTTTTTTCCAAAAAATTTTTTAGGGCTCCATCGGCCCCGCGGGAGCGTTTTAAAAAGACACAAGGTTTTGACCCTGCATGATACTCTTGCTCAACCACAAGTGACCCAGGGGCGTCACTTGTGGTTGAGCAAGAGTCCTCAAAGACGTCTGAATCTCAATTTTGCAGTGCCAGATTCGCCGGACACTAGGAAAGAGAGCCAGCCAAAACGGAGAAGGTTGTCGCTTCGCAGATCAGAATGAATCTCGTTTATTCATGTATACTCATATTTTTCCCAGGCTTTTCTTTGGTTTTCTTGTTTTCATCGGCAATTTGATCTGGTGTGCTGCTAGGCATATTGTTTGCCCATTGCTCCTTGTTTTTGTTCTTTGTCCCAGAGACTGATCTGGTGTGCTGCTAGGCACAGTCTACTGTTCGCCCTTTTGCTCCCTGCTATCGCTTGCTCCCTGTTTTGTTTTGTCCCAGAGATTGATCTGGTGTGCTGCTAGGCACATTCTTTGCTCTCTATTTTCATCTTTTGTTCCAGAGATTGCTGGTGCTCAGGCACTCACTTGTTTTCGCATTTGTTTTATCCCCTTTTTAGCAGCTGTAACCAGCGCAGTGAGTTGGGAGAGGGCATGGGGGGTTGCATGGGGAAAACGCCATCCAGGGTCACAAGGCCTGGACAGTCCATTGGACTGAGCTGTTGAGTGACCATGTATCATGCAGGGTCAAAACCTTGTGTCTTTTTGGAAATGGCCAAAAAAAAAATTTCTGGAAAAAAATTGGGTTTTTTGAATTTTAAAATTTTGGAACAAATTTGAGCCAATTCACCTAGCCCCCCTGAAAGTGACTTTAGCTCGATTACGCGTCGATTACACTCGATCACACTCGATTACGCTCGATTACGCTCGATTACACTCGATTACACTCGATCAACATTTGGGTGAATTGGGGGGGTACTGCAGTAATTGATTAAAGGCGTGACACTCAGCCAATCTTGATAGGCCGGTTCAACGGGCCCACTAACGCACCTTCTTCCGGGGCTAAAAAGGTGCTGATGACAGGATATTGAAATTGGAATAAAAACAAGAATATTAGTCTGAAAAAATGACCGCGACAGGCAGTGTAGCTGGAGACCAGGAAGTTCGGGCTGACTCACGGAAGCAGGTTGTCGAGTGCGTACGGGCTCGGGTACCACTATCTCGCATTAGCTCGTCTTCTTGTTGCGTTAGTATAGTCCTTTGACAGAGTGAGCCGGTGCCTCTCATCTCACCTTTAAAACACGGCTGAGTCACGCATGCTCTTGACAGACGCTAGCGTCCGACATTTCGCACGCGCGTCGCAGTCGTTGGGTGGTATTGACAAGGGGTTTCATCGGACACTCGGATGAGCTTCGTTACTTCACTGGAGGCCCGCTTGGCTGCCTTCGAGTTGCGTTTCCGCGTTGGTGTTGTTGCTTCGCTTTTGGACTCCTTCTTCGACTTCGCACGGTCCCAACGTCCTGGTCTGCCCTTGGTGCACGTCTTGCGCTCAGTCTGCGCAGTTCGTCTCTCCTGCTTGACTTCGTGATTCCATCGAGCCTGCTTGCGCTCCCATCCCGACGGGTATTGCGTCTGCGGTCGAAAACTGCCATTCAGTGTTGCAGCTTTGCGGAGCCCAGCCTGCGGTACGGCTCGCACCTTGTCGCCGGCCTACTTCGCCGTCTGCTCTCGTGCGGCGGCTTCGTAGGCGCGCATCACAGCTTCAAACGCCTGCTGGTTTGCTATTTGTGGTCTCTTGTTGAGTCCGGCCATGTTCCCGCCTCCGAGAGACGTCAGGACGTTGACTTGCATCTCAAGCGCCGGGTGAATCGGCGTCTGCACGATACTCGTCAGCCGTCGCATCGCGCTCTTCATCGCGTACGATTTCGCGGTCGCCGAGTCCCGATACTCGGCTGTCGCTCGTCTCTGAACCTCATCCATCGCGTGATTCGATAGAGCATCGGCGTCTTCTTGTTGCGTCAGTGGGGAGTCATTTGCATGCAAATGAGTACCACACTATCTCGCAATAGCTCGCATATATTAAATTTAGCGCAGTTAGTACTTGAGCCTTTAGGCATTCGTGCGGGCCAGTTCCAGGCGATAGGGTGTTCGCCGAGCGCTCGGTAGGCACCTTGTCCTCGGTGACATGGAGTTTCTGCTCCGGCTTGGGGGTGGTGACTTCGTCATTGCCGGGGATGCAGGAGAGCTTCCGGGGAGCAAAGATATCCTCTGCCTGACGTTCTCGTACCTGGACACGATGGAGCAGAGATGGAGGATGCGGCTTGTGTTTGCAGCACTTGTGCGGCAGAAGGATCCAGCAACGACAACCAAGTATCTCCAGTACGTGCTGGATTACTTTCAGAAGCTGCAAGAGTCGCTCCTTGCCTTGGGGTTCGATCTCCCTGGCGATGCACTGCTCCCAAGGATGAAAAAGGTGGTTACAGACAGAGGCCTCTTCACGACGGCTAGTGAGTGTACGCCTGTGGGGCCGTTGACGAGGTCATCATGGAGCCCGTGCATCGCCTGCACCTTGCTGACAAAGCCGTCCAAAAATGTCTGGCTACCGACCTTCCTTTCAAGGAAGGTCGGTCGCCAGACAAGGACCTTTGCGATCACTTAGCGCTTCTTCATCATTCATCATCCCGTCTTGCTAGGCTGCTCACAGTCGCTCGAAGATCTTTCTGTCCCTTTTCGCCACCAACCCGCCTGCAGTCCCCGTGCTCGCTGCCATGATTTAGAACATCTTCATCTCGAGAGCTTCCGGTCTCATATGCACATCGCCCACTTGCCTGCGGTTTCCGTCCCTCGTATGCTTATGCTTGGCACGTCTTGGGCCAGACAGTGGTCAACATGGTCGCCCATGGGCCAGTCAGGGGTCCACCAGTGGTCGAACCCAAAATACTAGTGTCAATCTCGATCACACTCTACAACGCTCTACTACACTCTACTACACTCTATTACGCTCGATTACACTCGATTACACTCGATTACACTCGATTACGCTCGATTACACTCGATCAGGGGGTAGGTGAATTGGCTCAACAAACTCTGCAGGAATTTTTGATGACATTGAGCAAAAAATTTTTTTCCCAACTTTTTTTTTTGGGGTCCATCGGCCCCGCGGGAGCGTTTTAAAAAGACACAAGGTTTTGACCCTGCATGGTATAGTTGGGTGCCGGGCAAGGTGTAGTTGGCTGCCGGACAAGGTGTAGTTGGCCGGACAAGGTGTAGTTGGTGCCGGACAAGGTGTAGTTGGGTGCCGGACAAGGTGTAGTTAGGGCTGCCGGACAAGGTGTAGTTGGGTGCCGGACAAGGTGTAGTTGGCTGCCGGACAAGGTGTAGTTGGCTGCCGGACAAGGTGTAGTTAGGGCTCCCGGACAAGGTGTAGTTGGGTGCCGGATGTAGTTGGGTGCCGGACAAGGTGTAGTTAGGGCTGCCGGACAAGGTGTAGTTGGCTGCCGGACAAGGTGTAGCATGCAGGGTCAAAACCTTGTGTCTTTTTAAAACGCTCCAGCGGGGCCGATGGAGCCCTAAAAAATTTTTTGGAAAAAAAAAATTTTGCTCAACTTCCTCAAAAATTGCTGCAGAGTTTGTTCCAAACTTTTAAAATTCAAAAAACCCATTTTTTTTTCCAGAATTTTTTTTTTGGCCATTTCCAAAAAGACACAAGGTCTTGACCCTGCATGGTAGTTAGGGCTCCCGGACAGTAGTTGGGTGCCGGACAAGGTGTAGTTGGGTGCCGGACAAGGTGTAGTTAGGGCTCCCGGACAAGGTGTAGTTGGCCCCTGGCTATTTTGGATTGGCCCAACTACACCTTGTCCGGCAGCCCCAACTACACCTTGTCCGACAAGGTGTAGTTAGGGCTGCCGGACAAGGTGTAGTTGAGGCTGCCGGACAAGGTGTAGTTGGCCGCCAGACAAGGTGTAGTTAGGGCTCCCCGGACAAGGTGTAGTTGGGCCCTGGCTATTTTGGATTGGGCCAACTACACCTTGTCCGGGAGCGTCCAACTACACCTTGTCCGACAAGGTGCAGCTCGGACAAGGTGTAGACCCGCCAATTTTGACCCCAAATTTTTGACCCAAATTTTTGAACCCAAAATTTTGACCCAAAAATTTTGACTCAAATTTTTTAAAATGCAGGGTCAAAACCTTGTGTCTTTTTAAAACGCTCCCGCGGGGCCGATGGAGCCCTAAGAATTTTTTCGGAAAAAAAAAATTTTGCTCAACTTCCTCAAAAATTACTGCAGAGTTTGTTCCAAACTTTTAAAATTCAAAAAACCCATTTTTTTTCCGGAATTTTTTTTTTTGCCATTTTCAAAAAGACACAAGGTCTTGACCCTGCATTAAAACCCGAAATTTTGACCAAAAATTTCAACCCAAAATTTAGACCAAACTCGACTTAACATGCAGGGTCAAAACCTTGTGTCTTTTTGAAAATGGCAAAAAGAAATTTCCGGAAAAAAATTGGGTCTTTTGAATTTTAAAAGTTTGGAACAAACTCTGCAGTAATTTTTGAGGAAGTTGAGCAAATTTATTTTTTTCCGAAAAATTTTTTAGGGCTCCATCGGCCCCGCAGGAGCGTTTTAAAAAGACACAAGGTTTTGACCCTGCATGTTAAAAAGCAAAATCGACTTAACATGCAGGGTCAAAACCTTGTGTCTTTTTGAAAATGGCAAAAAAAAAATTTCTGGAAAAAAATGGGTTTTTTGAATTTTAAAAGTTTGGAACAAACTCTGCAGTAATTTTTGAGGAAGTTGAGCAAAAAAAAAATTTTTTTCCAACTTTTTTTTTTGGGGTCCATCGGCTCCGCGGGAGCGTTTTAAAAAGACACAAGGTTCTGACCCTGCATGTTAACATGCAGGGTCAGTATCATGCAGGGTCAGAACCTTGTGTCTTTTTGGAAATGTGAGTTTTTTTTTATCGGGTTGAGGGGGCCTTGTGTGAGCCCCGAGGGGCTGGGAAATGCCTCAAGAAAGAAAAAAATGCCCCGAGGGACGTCGAGCCGGAGCGAACCTACAGGTGAAGTATCATGCAGGGTCAAAACCTTGTGTCTTTTTAAAACGCTCCCACGGGGCCGATGGAGCCCTAAAAAAAATTTTGGAAAAAAAAAAATTTGCTCAACTTCCTCAAAAATTGCTGCAGAGTTTGTTCCAAACTTTTAAAATTCAAAAAACCCATTTTTTTTCCAGAATTTTTTTTTTGGCATGGTATACCATGCAGGGTCAAAACCTTGTGTCTTTTTGAAAATGGCAAAAAAAAAAAAATTCCGGAAAAAAATTGGGTTTTTTGAATTTTAAAAGTTTGGAACAAACTCTGCAGTAACTTTCGAGGAAGTTGAGCAAAATTTTTTTTTTCCAACTTTTTTTTTAGGGCTCCATCGGCCCTGCAGGAGTGTTTTAAAAAGACACAAGGTTTTGACCCTGCATGATACAGGAATAAGGTGTGGATGGCGTCTTGATTCAAAAGGTCCAAAAAAGGTCGAGTTGGCGTCCTAAAATTTGTGAATGAAAAAAGGTCGAGTTGGCGTCCGAGAGGTGAATGAATCAAAAAAGGTCGAGTTGGCGTCCTATAGCATGCAGGGTCAAAACCTTGTGTCTTTTTGGAAATGGCCAAAAAAAAATTTCTGGAAAAAAAATGGGTTTCTCTCACTCTGAGAAGTTTTTTTCACTGGCAGTGGGCAAAAAACCAATTTTACCCACTGTGTTTTTTTCACTAGTGAAAAAAAAAAATTTTTTTTTCACTAGTGAAAGAAAACACCCAGTTTTTTTTTCACTAGTGAAAAAAAAACTTTTTTTCTTCACTAGTGAAAAAAAAATTTTTTTTTTCACTGGTGCCAATTTTTTTTTTCCCCCATTTTTTTGGCTGAAAGTGGTCAAGAACAGGTCAAAAGTGCAGTAGTATGCAGTTTTGGCTACCCCGGCTAAATCATGCTGAACCACGCCCCCCCCACCCAAACACACTACCAAACCAGCACTATCTGGTGGTGTGGCAAACCTGGCACCTGCCAGTTCAAAAAACTTCCATTGTGAGAGAAAAAAAGTCTCTCACTGGTCAAATGTGGTCGGAAATTGGGGAAAAATCCCCACTGTGCGTTCGTTTCTTGTTTTTCGGGTTTCGGGGGCCTTTCCGAGGTCCCTCGGGGGTGGAAAAGGCCTCTCGGCAGGGAAAACGGTCGCCACTCGGGACCCCTTCGGGGCCCCTCGTGGCGACCGTTTTCCCTGCCTCGAGGCCTTTTCCACCCCCTCGGGACCTCTACAAGGCCCCCTCAACCCGAAAAACAAAAACTCACTACAGTGGGTTTTCCCCAATTTCTCCCACTTTGACCAGTGAGAGAACGTATATTTTTGAATTTTAAAAGTTTGGAACAAACTCTGCAGAAATTTTGGAGGAAGTTGAGCAATTTTTTTTTTTTCCAAAATTTTTTTTAGGGCTCCATCGGCCCCGCGGGAGCGTTTTAAAAAGACACAAGGTTTTGACCCTGCATGATAGGTGGAATGAATCAAAAAAGGTCGAGTTGGCGTCCGAGTAGGACGCCATCGGGAACGGTGCCACTACCAGCATCTTTGGTGCTCTTGTATACATGTGTGGTTTCCCTGTGTGTTTGTGGTGTTGTGGCACACTCACCTGGTTCTGAGCTGCTCTGCCCTTGGCCCCTTGGTGGCCCTAACTGTGCTCACGCCAAGTCACGGTGCAGGGGGGAACGAGGAAGAGAAACCAACTTTGTTGTTCTGGCAAGGCTAGGTAGTTACAGGAAAGGGTGGAAGGAAGTGTGGGGGCTGGGGGGCAAAAAATCAAAACTCACAGGAAGCGTTCTCGGGCCAAACCGTTGCTTTTTTTGGCTTTTTTGGCCGCCAATCGTACTGTACCAGTACAGTACGATTGAGAAAAAAACTGGGACCAGTGAGTTGTTAAAAGTTTCTCTCACTGGTAGCAGTGAGAGAAACTTTTAACAACTCACTGGTTTACCATGCAGGGTCAAAACCTTGTGTCTTTTTGAAAATGGCAAAAAAAAAAATTTCGGAAAAAAATTGGGTTTTTTGAATTTTAAAAGTTTGGAACAAACTCTGCAGTAATTTTTGAGGAAGTTGAGCAAAAAATTTTTTTTCCAAAATTTTTTTTAGGGCTCCATCGGCCCCGCGGGAGCGTTTTGAAAAGACACAAGGTTTTGACCCTGCATGTTACCAGTGCTACAAAGGAGTGAGATAAAAAGGGAAAAATTCACTGGTAGTGAGAAAAACTGCTGGGAGTGAGAGAAATAAATTTTTGGCCATTTCCGAAGAGACACAAGGTTTTGACCCTGCATGATAGTGAAAATGTGAAGGGTCACAATCGCGACTGTGACTCAAGAATTTTCCTGGTAAAATGCCTTGTACTAAAGGTTTTTCCAAGGGCGGGTCTGGATCAACCCAATCTGGATCAATAAAAACTGGATCAATATGGCCAAAAAAACTGGATCAACTTTTTGATCCAGTTTTTATTGATCCAGTTTTTTGACCAGGAAAGTTGATCCAGTTTTTTTCAGGTGGGTATACCTGGATCAAACTTTGATCCAGTTTTTTCCTGGTGGGTATACCTGGATCAAAAAAAACTGGATCAATAAAAACTGGATCAAAAAAAACTGGATCAATATGGCCAAAAAAACTGGATCAAAAAAAACTGGATCAATGTCATCAAAAAAACTGGATCAAAAAAAGCTGGATCATTATGGTCAAAAAAAAACTGGATCAATTTTTTGATCCAGTTTGTGGTGTTGTGTGGGTGTATTGTGAGGTGGAGTGAGTGATGTGGGTGGGTTGAGTGAGGTGTGGGTGGTGTGGGTGTGGGTGAAAGTGGTGTGGGTGGGTGAGTGAGGTGGGTGTGAATGGGTGGTGTGGGTGTGGGGTGGGTGGGTGAGGTGGGTTGAGTGGTGTGGGTGTGAATGGGTGGTGTGGGTGGGTGTGAGTGGGTGGGTGGGTTGAGTGAGGTGGGTGTGAATGGGTGTGTGTGTGGGGTGGGGTGGTGAGGTGGGTGGTGGTGGGTGTGAGTGAGGTGGGTGTGTGTGAATGGGGGTGTGGGTGGGTGTGAGTGGGTGGGTGGGTTGAGTGGTGTGGTGTGAATGGGTGGTGTGGGTGGGTGTGAGTGGTGGGTGGTTGAGTGAGGTGGGTGTGAATGGGTGGTGTGGGTGTGGGGTGGGGTGGGTGAGGGGGTGGTGGGTGTGAGTGAGGTGGGGTGTGTGAATGGGTGGTGTGGGTGGGTGTGAGTGGGTGGGGGTTGAGTGGTGTGGGTGTGAATGGGTGGGTGTGAGTGGGTGGGTGGGTTGAGTGAGGTGGGTGTGATGGGTGGTGTGGGTGTGGGGTGGGGTGGGTGAGGTGGGTGGTGTGGGTGTGAGTGAGGTGGGTGGTGTGGGTGGGTGTGAGTGAGGTGGGTGTGAGTGGCTGGTGTGGGTAACATGCAGGGTCAAAACCTTGTGTCTTTTAAAAACGCTCCCGCGGGGCCGATGGACCCCAAAAAAAAAAGTTGGAAAAAAAAATTTCTGCTTTCTGCAAAACTTACTGCAGAGTTTGTTCCAAACTTTTAAAATTCAAAAAACCCAATTTTTTTCCGGAAATTTTTTTTGTTGCCATTTCCAAAAAGACACAAGGTTTTGACCCTGCATGGTAAGAGTGGGGTGGGTGTGAATGGGTGGTGTGGGTAGGATGGTGTGAGTGAGGTGGGTGCAAGTGAGGTGGGTGGGGTGGGTTGTGTGGTGCCAATACAGGTCAAACTGGATTTCTGTCTTGATCTTCCCTTTTGGAAGAGACACAGGCTAAACCAGGTTTCTGTCTTGAGGCCACACTTGCCAACACAGGTCAAACTGGATTTCTGTCTTGATCTTCCCTTGGGGAAGAGACACAGGCTAAACCAGGTTTCTGTCTTGAGGCACACCTTTCTGTTATTTTCTTACTCTTCCTTCAACCATTCTTCAATCTTCTGTCTCCTGCTCCCTTTCATTTCTGCTTTGAGTCCCACCAGCACAACAGGACAGTTGAAGTGGACAGCACTTGATTGAATTGATTTGATTTGCCAAGTGACCCTTCTAACAACTTTTTGGTCCAGAAACTGACCAAAAAAGCTGATCAAGTTTTTTTTGACACAGTTTTTTTTGATCCAGTTTTTTTTTGATCCAGTTTTTTTTGATCCAGTTTTTCTTGATCCAGTTTTTTTTGATCCAGTTTTTTTTGATCCAGTTTTTTTTGATCCAGTTTTTTTTGATCCAGTTTTTTTTGATCCAGGTGTACCCACCTGAAAAAAACTGGATCAAAAAAGTTGATCCAGTTTTTATTGATCCAGTTTTTTTTGATCCAGGTGTACCCACCTGAAAAAAACTGGATCAAAGTTTGATCCAGTTTTTTGACCAGGAAAGTTGATCCAGTTTTTATTGATCCAGTTTTTTTTGATCCAGTTTTTATTGATCCAGATTGGGTTGATCCAGACCCGCCTTTCCAAGGTAAAGCAAAATTTTGCATTGCGACTGTGACTAAAGATTTTCATAGTGAAAATGCCATGACTCACAATCGCGACTGTGACTAACATGCAGGGTCAAAACCTTGTGTCTTTTTGAAAATGGCCAAAAAAAAAATTCGGAAGAAAAAATGGGTTTTTTGAATTTTAAAAGTTTGGAACAAACTCTGCAGTAATTTTTGAGGAAGTTGAGCAAAACTTTTTTTTTCCAAAATTTTTTTTAGGGCTCCATCGGCCCCGCGGGAGCGTTTTAAAAAAGACACAAGGTTTTGACCCTGCATGCTAAAGAATTTTCCTGGTAAAATGCCTTGTGCGACTGTGACTAAAGACCTGCCTTGCCCCTCCAATTGCACATTGGCCACCGCTGCCGGTGCCTGGGGGGACGATGCAGTCACGGCAGTGCCATTTTTTTTTTTCCGGCAGCCTTTCCAAATTCTGACCGACAGTCCAAACATAAACGTGGATATCATGCAGGGTCAAAACCTTGTGTCTTTTTAAAACGCTCCCGCGGGGCCGATGGAGCCCTAAAAAATTTTTCGGAAAAAATTTTTTTTGCCCAACTTCCTCAATTACCGCAGCATTTGTTCCAAACTTTTAAAATTCAAAAAACCCATTTTTTTTCAGAAATTCTTTTTTTGCCATTTTCAAAAAGACACAAGGTTTCGACCCTGCATGTTATCATGCAGGGTCAAAACCTTGTGTCTTTTTAAAACGCTCCCGCGGGGCCGATGGAGCCCTAAAAATTTTTTTGGAAAAAAAAAAGTTTGCTCAACTTCCTCAAAAATTACTGCAGAGTTTGTTCCAAACTTTTAAAATTCAAAAAACCCAATTTTTTTCCGGAAATTTTTTTTTTGCCATTTTTAAAAAGACACAAGGTTTTGACCCTGCATGTTATATGGTACGATGCCAACCCCCCCCCCCCCACAAACCAGACTCACACCGCAGTCCTGTCTGCAGACACTCAGGTTCCGCGCTGATGATGGTCCGCCTTATGTGTCCGTGGCTTAAAGGACCGAAACACGGCACAGACGGGACCAGTGCGGTGTTGAGCACATACCATGCAGGGTCAAAACCTTGTGTCTTTTTAAAACGCTCCCGCGGGGCCGATGGACCCCAAAAAAAAGATTTGGAAAAAAAATAATTTGCTCAATGTCATCAAAAATTACTGCAGAGTTTGTTCCAAACTTTTAAAATTCAAAAACCCCAATTTTTTCCGGAAATTTTTTTTTTGCCATTTCCAAAAAGACACAAGGTTCTGACCCTGCATGATACCCATTCCAAGCACGTTCTTGCAATCCCCCCATTCCAGTAGGGTACTTCGCGTAACATGCAGGGTCAAAACCTTGTGTCTTTTTAAAACGCTCCCGCGGGGCCGATGGAGCCCTAAAAAATTTTTTGAAAAAAAAAAATTTTGCTCAACTTCCTCAAAAATTACTGCAGAGTTTGTTCCAAACTTTTAAAATTCAAAAAACACAATTTTTTTCCGGAATTTTTTTTTTTGCCATTTTCAAAAAGACACAAGGTTTTGACCCTGCATGATACCCATTCCAAGCACGTTCTTGCAATCCCCCCCCCCCACTTTGCACTAATAAAAAAAATTGATGTCACCCCATACTGGTCCCGAAACCCCACTTGTGTGGCCCAAAACGGTTCCCAAACGGTTTTTGGCGGGCTGAGCCGAGGTAAAGGGGTCTCTGAAGGCCCACGAATAGGCCCAGGTGGGCCCAGGTGGGCCCCGTCCCGATATCGTCGCATGAGACCTTATCGGTACCTCTTTTGCCCATTTCTGGGTTGCGACCTTATCGGTACCTTTTGGGGGTTGCGACCTTATCGGTACCATGCAGGGTCAGAACCTTGTGTCTTTTTAAAACGCTCCCGCGGGGCCGATGCCCGAAAAAATTTTTGGAAAAAAAAAAAATTTGCTCAACTTCCTCAAAAATTACTGTAGAGTTTGTTCCAAACTTTTAAAATTCAAAAACCCCATTTTTTTTCTGGAAATAAAATTTTGGCCATTTCCAAAAAGACACAAGGTTTTGACCCTGCATGGTACCTTTTTTGGGGTTGGGCCAACTACCATGCAGGGTCAGAACCTTGTGTCTTTTTGAAACGCTCCTGCGGGGCCGATTGACCCCAAAAAAAAAATTTGGCAAAAAAAAATTTTGCTCAACTTCCGCAAAAATTACTGCAGAGTTTGTTCCAAAATTTTAAAATTCAAAAATCCCATTTTTTTTCTGGAACTAAAATTTTGGCCATTTCCAAAAAGACACAAGGTTCTGACCCTGCATGCTACACCTTGTCCGGCAGCCAACTACACTTTGTCTGACAAGGTGTAGTTGGCTACCGGACAAGGTGTAGTTGGGGCTGCCGGACAAGGTGTAGTTGGACCAATCCAAAATAGCCAGGGGCCAACTACACCTTGTCCGGCAGCCAACTACACCTTGTCCGGCATCCAACTACACCTTGTCCGGCACCCAACTACACCTTGTCCGGGGAGCCCCAACTACACCTTGTCGGACAAGGCGTAGTTGGCTGCCGGACAAGGTGTAGTTGGATGCTCCCGGACAAGGTGTAGTTGGACCAATCCAAAATAGCCAGGGGCCAACTACACCTTGTCCGGGAGCCCTAACTACACCTTGTCCGGCACCCAACTACACCTTGTCCGGCACCCAACTACACCAATCCAAAATAGCCAGGGGCCAACTACCATGCAGGGTCAAAACCTTGTGTCTTTTTGAAAATGGCAAAAAAAAAATTTCTGGAAAAAAATTGGGTTTTTTGAATTTTAAAAGTTTGGAACAAACTCTGCAGTAATTTTTGAGGAAGTTGAGCAAATTTTTTTTTTTCCAAAAAAATTTTTAGGGCTCCATCGGCCCTGCGGGAGCGTTTTAAAAAGACACAAGGTTTTGACCCTGCATACTACACCTTGTCCGGCAGCCAACTACACCTTGTCCGGCATCCAACTACACCTTGTCCGGGGAGCCCCAACTACACCTTGTCGGACAAGGTGTAGTTGGACGCTCCCGGACAAGGTGTAGTTGGACGCTCCCGGACAAGGTGTAGTTGGACCAATCCAAAATAGCCAGGGGCCAACTACCCTGCATGCTACACCTTGTCCGGCAGCCAACTACACCTTGTCAGACAAAGTGTAGTTGGCTGCCGGACAAGGTGTAGTTGGGGCTGCCGGACAAGGTGTAGTTGGACCAATCCAAAATAGCCAGGGGCCAACTACACCTTGTCCGGCAGCCAACTACACCTTGTCAGACAAAGTGTAGTTGGCTGCCGGACAAGGTGTAGTTGGGGCTGCCGGACAAGGTGTAGTTGGACCAATCCAAAATAGTCGTAGTTTAACTGAGGGAATTCTGTATCGCAAGACACTCTCCCACAGGTTACCTTACCCCTCCCGTACACTTCGATCCCCGTTTCTTTTGAAAAACTAAAGGTAAGAATGAAAGACTCCGTGCGGAAGAGGTTTGACCTCGTGTGGAGCGCAACCTTTTATCCCTCATCCTCTCGTCCGTCATACCGAAGAGGCGTAAATGAGCATTCTTCACTGAATCCAGCTCATGCGGAGCGGTTGGTGGAGTGCGATATTGCCGCCCCAGCCACCAAACCGGGTACACTGTGCTCAGTACCTTTCACAGTGTTGGAAGAGAAACCTTCGGGTCTGAGACAACGTTTCATTTTATGGACACGCGAGGCGAACGAGCAGTTGGAGGACTCGTATAGAGCAAACGTACCATTGGAACACGTCTCGCAGTATTTGCATGTAGTTTCAGATGAATGTGCATCGCTGCGAGATCTACGGTGCGGGTTTTACCAGGTAGAAATACCTGAGATATCTCGGAAACATTTCAGGTTCACCGACAGTCGAGGCAGGTGGTTCGAACTGACTCGGCTACCGATGGGGCACAGTTGCGCTCCTGAAATTATGCATACTCTGACTTCAGTCATCGGAGGACATCCGGACTATGTCAAGGAGGACTTTCGTGCATGCAACGTTACAGTCCATACATGGATCGATAACATTCGGTTGACCGGGAGTAAATCGTCAGTAGAGGCAGAAACCGTTCGTCTGGATAAGACGGCGTGTGAAGCCCGGGTGACCTGGAAACCGGAGGACAGCGAGGACGTTGTCTCAATGTATGACTTCATTGGTGTAAAGTTTGACCACACGAAAGCTGAGGTAGCTCCGTCAAAAAGAATGTTAGTGAAGCTAGAAAGCGTGAGATTTGAGAGAGTGACAGCAGGCGAATTAGAATCATTCGGAGGCCGGCTCATGCACGCTAGTGCGGTTTCGGGAATTCTTCTCGGAAGATTCTGGTTTGCTATAAAGTATTTACGAAGAGTTATTAACGGGCTTAACTCAGGGAAAATAAACACTTCGACACCTGTTGCTGTTCCACCTTCCGTTCAGAGGGAGTTTAATACTTGGCGCGCTGCTGTCAGCAAGCCGCTCAAAGTGAAGAAGCTTTTCCCGTGCATCCCATCCACGGTTTTCGTGGATGCTTCTCTGAAAGGATGGGGAATGGTGGCGATCGATAGCCGCACAAAGGAGGTTATAGTAGCTGGCAATTCCTGGACCAAATCAGAGTCCGTACTACACATAAATGTACTAGAAGCGCTGGCTTTTCGCAACTCTATCTTTGCACTTCCCCCGGCTTTTTTGAAAAGTAGTATCGATTTTAAGGTCGACAACACGACAGTGGCGTCGGCGGCGAGGAAGGGCGCATGCGTGGCCTCAAAGCCTTTGAACGAAGCAATCGTGGCAGCGTTGACACGCTTGTCAGAATTTGACACACAATTTACAGTGTCGTGGGTGCGCTCTGCAGCGAATATAGCTGACTTGCCTTCCCGCATGTCCCCTGAGCAGCTCTCTTCCAGAAATGGAAAGATGATGGTTAGACAGGCGTTATGGAAGTTTTTTACACGCGATGGGGTTCGTTCTCGTTCAGAAGGTCTTTTTCGCCCTGTCTGGCCGAGACGTTCATCCCCTTCGCTTAGTTAACCTTCCCCGTTTATCTTTACACCAGCCGCGCGAAGAAGAATTCTCGTAGTTTAACTGAGGGAATTCTGTATCGCAAGGCACTCTCCCACAGGTTACCTTACCCCTCCCGTACACTTCGATCCCCGTTCTTTTCCCACCCATCCCGCCCTGTAGGTTCGTTCTCGTTCAGAAGGTCTTTTTCGCCCTGTCTGGCCGAGACGTTCATCCCCTTCGCTTAGTTAACCTTTCTGGTTTCCCGTTTTCCCCGTTTATCTTTACACCAGCCGCGCGAAGAAGAATTCCCAGGGGCCAACTACCATGCAGGGTCAAAACCTTGTGTCTTTTTGAAAATGGCAAAAAAAAAAATTCTGGAAAAAAATTGGGATTTTTGAATTTTAAAAGTTTGGAACAAACTCTGCAGCAATTTTTGATGAAGTTGAGCCAAAAAAAATTTTTCAAACTACGCCTAGCACAGGGCCAGGCGGCATATACGTGCCTTCATCCTCTCATGTTAGTGTGCGTTCACTCGTACAGACACTTCGAGTTTTTCCCGTTAGTCAGGGTAAACGGGTGCGGAGTGAAATATAGACCAGCCAGCAATCAAGAATCCGATGAGGCTCAAACGACGCGGATCAGAATCTCACACCCGCGAGGTGGCAACGTCTCTCATGCGCGCGGAGTCCCCTCAGACCTTGGAACGTCTGGCCATCCTTCGTGCATTCGACGGAGCAGTGTTGACATCGCAGCACCGGGGAACCTGTTAACTGCTGTTCAAACAACTGACCATGCGGTGTCAGACATTGGGAGTCCGGCAAGGGCGGGCAGGGTGGCGAATTACCAAAGGGGCAGAAGGAGTCAGGTGATCCTTCCGACTGCCGGCTCATCAAATTACCGGCTGAACCTGGGGGTGCAGGCAAGTCGGGTAGCCGATCCTGAGTGGGAAGCACCATGGAGGGTGACGGGGCACGGACAGTCATGTCGTGGGCATTCCGGGGGATCCGGACAAAGGCCGCGAGGTAAACGTCACCCCACGGAATGTCGTCGACAGAGGTGACGTGCAGGTCGTCGAAGAGGATCCACCCCGTGTCTTGCGCAACGTACGTGACGTAGTGCCCGCTAGCCGTATCCTCCCCCATGTGCACCACGACGGCCGCGAGGCGTAGCAGATGGTCCGGCGGTCCGAAGAAGGGGGGCAGTTTCACGTCATTCTGGCGCCTGGCACCGTTTCTCGTGTAGATGCCAAACTGCATCAGAACACATTCAGCTGTCAGACGGAGATCCATGCTTTCAACCACCGTACCTACAGCCTTGCAGTCGCATACTCTCTCCGGATTCACAAACCCGTGCACGTGGAGAGAGTCTTCCAGCTTCCTTCCGCAAGGAATTTGCAAACATTGCATTACCTGACTGCTGGAAGAAGTGCGTCCACATGCACTGCATCGTACTGAGCTGGTCCAGCCGTTCTCCAAGCATGTTACGAAGAGTTGGTAGCCCGGGCAGGGGGTCCCCGTTTCGTCCGGACCCAGCGTCGCACTAGTCGCGCTGAGTATCGCTACCAGAGCTTCGTGCGCATCGTGCTGCCGTGCATCGCAGAAGTTTGCGAACATGCTCAGGATGGCTTGGACACCCATTCTCCGACAATCCCGGCTACGCTGGTAGAGGGGGGGGAGGGGGGTCTGGTTTATCCGGCCATCCGGCCAAAGTGGCTGATCCTTAACAAGAGCGCTGACCCCCCCCCCTTGGAGCCTTGGCGTCCAGCAGACACAAAATCAGGCCCAAATTAGCCCGAATTACCACCGCGGGGGCTTGTACACCCCCCCCCTTGGAGCCTTGGCGTCCAGCAGACACACAATCAGGCCCAAATTAGCCCGAATTACCACCGCGGGGGCTTGTACACCCCCCCCCTTGGAGCCTTGCAGCGCCCATTTTGCACTGGCGAAACCGGGAAAAAAACCGGGACCCGCATCGCCTAAAACCCAAAATACCCCCGGAACCCCGGGCACCCCTGCACCCAATCCAACTATGTACACATGAAACAGAGATCTTACGATTCAGCGAAAAAGCGAGCAAAAAAGAGTGTTTACAAACCCTGGAGGAAGTCGGAAAAAACAGTCGGCGAAAAACTTGGAAACAAGACGGGAAAAAGACCTTCAAGTGCTCCAAGGCCAGACGATTGTAGTGTTGCAAACGAATCACAGACTTTGTACACACGAAACAGAGATCTTATGAATCAACAAAAAGCGAGCGAAAAAGAGGCGGCGGTCCCGATAACGTCGCATGAGACCTTATCGATACCTTTTTTGCCCATTTCTGGGTTGCGACCTTATCGGTACCTTTTGGGGGTTGAGACCTTATCGGTACCTTTTTGAGGTGCGACCTTATCGGTACCTTTTTGGGGTTGCGACGTTATCGGTACCTCTTTTGGAGGTTGCGACGTTATCGGTACCTCTTTTGGAGGTTGCGACCTTATCGGTACCTTTTTGGGGTTGCGACCTTATCGGTACCTTTTTGAAGAAGAAAAAACGGAAAATTTTTTTTCGAGAAAAAAGCAGTCTGAAAAAAAGACGAGGTGCGACCTTATCGGTACCTTTTGAGAGTGCGACGGTATCGGTACCTCTTTTGGAGGTTGCGACCTTATCGGTACCTATTTTTGAGGTTGCGACCTTATCGGTACCTTTTTCGGAGAAAGTTCCGGAAAAATAATTGGGGGGGGAAAGGTGAAAAAATGTCGAGAAAAAACGTCGGAAAAAAAGAACTCTGAAAACGACAACTCTAAAAAAAGACCAGGTGCTTGTGATGATACTGCACAAAGCCGCTATCGACCTTAGAACTCTTTGCACGTGTCGTGTCATGCGGTCGTCTTGCTTTGTGTCCGGTGTGCGCTTCACGGCCGTAATAGTAGCAGTTTGCACTTGAGCACTTGCAGCAATACTCTAGTCGTAGTCTGAAATGAAGTGATCCGAGGCAGACGACTTTAAAGTGTTGCAAACAGATCACAAACACGCTGAGCTCAAGTATACACTGCAATCAAGTGCTCCTAAACTGCTCGTGTTGCGAACGAATCAGCGGGATAGTGCACGAAAAGATGCTACAGCATACCACTGTTTAGCCAACAAGAACTAAGGCCGGCACGTTTCCGAGGCCGTTTCAATGTCCTGTATGGTTTTTGCATATTGTATCAGCGAAAAGTGCACTTCAAAAAGTACCTGTACCTTCCACAGATCGGCAATGACTCCCATACCGCTTCTGGGGGTGGCTTCTCTGCTTCCAACTTTCCTGTGTGGTGATGTAGGGGGGTTGGGTTTCATCCTCCAAGCGAGTGGATGCGAACACCGCTTGTAGCCCACGAATCAGGGTTGTGCTGCCCCGACACTTAAACGACCTTCAAGGGCTTCAAGGCCAGACGACTGTTTAGTGTTGCAAACGAATCGCAAACACGCTGAAGTTGGGACTCCCACACACTGAAATCAAGTGCTCCTAGGCAGACGAACTGTTAGTGTTGCGAACGAATCGCAAACACACTGAGATTGGGACCCCACACACTGAAATCGACTGAGAACAACCTGAGCGATCTCTCTTAATAAAATATTTAAGCGCCGAAGGCGCAACCACCCAATCCAACTTTGTACACACGAAACAGAGATCTTATGAATCAACGAAAAGTGAGCAAAAAGTAGCCTGTAAAACCAGAACAAGTCGGAAACCCCGTCGGGGGAAAGTACGACCTTCAAGTGCTCCAAGGCCAGACGACTGTATAGTGTTGCAAACGAATCGCAAACGCGCTGAAGTTGGGACTCCCACACACTGAAATCAAGTGCTCCTAGGCAGACGAACTGTTAGTGTTGCGAACGAATCGCAAACACGCTGAGATTGGGACCCCACACACTGAAAGCGACTGGGAACAACCTGAGCGATCTCTCTTAATAAAAGATTGAAGCGCCGAAGGCGCAACCACCCAATCCGACTTTGTACACGACAACAGGGAATCAGCGGGAAAGTGCACGAAAAGATGCTACGGCATACCACTGATCAGCCAACAAGAACTAAGGCCGGCACGGTTCCGAGGCTGTTTCAATGTCCTGTATGGTGCTTGCATATTGTATCAGCGAAAAGTGCACTTCAAAAAGTACCTGAACCTTCCACAGATCGGCAATGACTCCCATACCGCTTCTGGTGCGGCTTCTCTGCTTCCAACATTCCTGTGTGGTGATGTAGGGGGGTTGGGTTTCATCCTCCAAGCGAGTGGATGCGAACACCGCTTGTAGCCCACGAATCAGGGTTGTGCTGCCCCGACACTCAAACGACCTTCAAGTGCTTCAAGGCCAGACGACAGTTTAATGTTGCAAACGAATCACAAACACGCTGAAGTTGGCACCCCACACACTGAAATCAAGTGCTCCTAGGCAGACGAATTGTTAGTGTTGCAAACGAATCGCAAACTAACTGATATTGGGACCCCACACACTGAAATCGACTGAGAACAACCTGAGCGATCTCTCTTAATAAAAGATTCAAGCGCCGAAGGCGCAACCACCGAAACCGATTTGTACACACGAAACAGACATCTTATGAATCAGCGAAAAGCGAGCAAAAAGGAGCCTGTAAACCCGGAACAAGTCGGAAACCCCATCGAGGGAAAGTACGAGATGCAGGTGCTCCAAGGCCAGACGACTGTATAGTGTTGCAAACGAATCGCAAACACGCTGAAGTTGGGACTCCCACACACTGAAATCAAGTGCTCCTAGGCAGACGAACTGTTAGTGTTGCGAACGTCTAGCGCCGAAGGCGCAAGCACCCAATCCGACTTTGTGTACAAAGTCGGATCGAAACAGAGATCTTATGAATCAACGAAAAGCGAGCAAAAAGTAGCCTGTAAAACCGGAACAAGTCGGAAACCCCGTCGGGGGAAAGTACGACCTTCAAGTGCTCCAAGGCCAGACGACTGTATAGTGTTGCGAACGAATCGCAAACTCACTGAAATTGAGACCCCACACACTGAAATCGACTGGGAGCAACCTGAGCGATCTCTCTTAATAAAACATTGAAGCGCCGAAGGCGCAACCACCCAATCCGACTTTGTACACACGAAACAGAGATCTTATGAATCAACGAAAAGCGAGCGAAAAAGAGTGTGAAAACCCGGAAGAAGTCAAAATAGTACCTGTAGCTGCCACAAGACTCCTTCGCCAGCGCTGTTTGCGATGTGGAGGTGTTTTCTCTGTTAACATTCCTGTGTGGTGGAGTTGGGGTTGGTTTACCATCCTCCAAGCGAATGGATTGGAACAGCACTTGTAGCCTACAAATCCGGTTTGTCCTGCTTCATCGTAGCTGGCTGCGCAACAAGAACAAAAGTGTGGAAAGTAAGTAACTATGTATTTATTTGTCTCCCCATCCACCTATATGTGTGGCTGTCATCAGAGAGAGAATAATTACGTTGTTGGTGCCGTGCGCCTACAACGACGCGGCCTTGTCGTAAACGATGATGATTGCGTCGATGATGGCGCAGCCGGGGGCGTTCTGGCTGGTGGGTGCGACCGCCTGCGAGTGTTAACAGGTTGTGTCGCTGGTTCTTTTTGATCGCTTGGCCCACGGCGGCGGCTAGCACCTTGGCAGAGACTCTCAACTCCCGCTGAACAATACGTCTTGCGGATACTCGGGCACCGCATCAGTGCTTGCCCAACATCCATTCGGTCTCCAGCAGCAAAGCACTTGTGAGATCGCTGTTCAGTGTGGAGGTCGGATTGGGTGGTTGCGCCTTCGGCGCTTGAATATTTTATCAAGAGAGATCGCTCAGGTTGTTCTCAGTCGATTTCAGTGTGTGGGGTCCCGATCTCAGCGTGTTTGCGATTCGTTCGCAACACTAACAGTTCGTCTGCCTAGGAGCACTTGATTTCAGTGTGTTGGGGTCCCAACTTCAGTGTGCTTGCGATTCGTTTGCAACACTATACAGTCGTCTGGTCTTGGAGCACTTGAAGGTCGTATTTTCCCGTCTTTTTTCCAAGTTTTTCGCCGACTGTCTTTCCGACTTTTCCCGGGTTTTACACGCTCTTTTTCGCTCGCTTTTCGTTGATTCATAAGATCTCTGTTTCATGTGTACCAAGTCGTTTTCGGTGGTTGCGCCTTCGGCGCTTCAATCTTTTATTAAGAGAGATCGCTCAGGTTGTTCCCAGTCGATTTCAGTGTGTGGGGTCCCAATCTCAGTGTGTTTGCGATTCGTT
>JAPJBO010001478.1:0-42918 GCA_030068145.1 Diplonema papillatum | reverse complement strand
CCCCTCGGGCATGCCGATGTAGAACACCATCTGGATCCAGAGCATGGACGCGATCCAGACGATGCAGTGGCTGAGCCACAGCCCGCCGGTCCTTCCTTTTCGGAGGAGAACCGCGAGGATAGCGACATATACGACGGATTCGACCAGGTGCTGGCGCGAGGCCGATACGATCAGAAGGACGCCGAGGGTGATTTCGTACGAGTAGAACAGGTACCCGAAGTCGATGATCCAGCAAAGCTGCTCCGCCAGCCAGTGGACGAACCGGATGACCATCGGCCACAGCTGCTTCCGCAGCAGCTTGGTTTGCCGGGCGAGGACCTGCGTGACACGCTTGAACAACGGCTTCGGAGGCGCGATCTGCGGAACGTAGGTGAGCCGCAGTATTTTTCCGATGCCCATGAACCTGTCGATTCCGAGCGTCGGGTCGTTGACGTCCATGTTCAACCCCCCGTCTTGGATCTGCCGCCGGAGGATGTGCGTCACGTCTTCGACGTCGTTGTTGTCCCCGCAGTAGTGCGCCGAGATGATGACCTCGATGCTGCCGTCGTTCACCTTCAGCGTCTTCCCTTCCTTCGTCTCGACCAACACGATGTGCGAAAGCCGGTCTCGCACGGCGTGTCCCCTCCAGTATGCCTGCAACCTCACAATCTTACGGATCTGGTCCTCGGTGAAGCTCGCCAAGAACTTGTCCTCCTCCGACTCCCCGTCCGCCTCAGGCGCCGCCGCCGGCGCAGCGCCCCCACCGGCATCCACCGGGGCGAATGGGTCGACGGGATGGTTGAAAATGGTGAGGTCCTGCAGGTACTTCTCGACGGAGACGCACTTGGCCTGCGCCGCATCCTGCGCCCATAGGCGGGCGCGCCGGCAGAGCATCGCCGCGACGACGACGAGGAGGTCCGCCCAGACGATGGAGAACAGTGAGTCGTTTGAACCTCCGTGGCAAGAAAACGCGTCTTGATGCCGCAAGACTGAGCGCGACTGCCCGAAAAGGTCGAAGAACCCCCCCCCGCCGCCCGCCGCCTCTTCGTCGGCGGCAAGCGTCAGGGTCAACGTCGCGGTGATCGTCCACGAGCAGCCGGCGACAGTCGCGCATTCGTCCTCCGACGTCAGCGTTTGGCACGCCCAGGGGGTGCTGACAGTGCCCAGCCCGAAATAAGCCGTCGCTGAATCGCTGACGAACGACGGGAAGAAGCTGTATTGGTACCAGAAGTTGAGTCCGATGGTCAGAGCTGCGTACGTGCACAGCAGCAGGGAGTTGACCCGCCCCGTCACGAGCGTGATGGTGAGCATCACGAAGAACCCGGCGGCGATGAGTGTACGACTCTGCGTCGCGGCGAAGTAGATGGCGAGATACATGCAAAACGGGGCGACGACCATAATCGCCCGCTTCGTGCGCTTCACGACGTTCCCCCAGTACTTGTGGAAGTCTGGCAGGGCCGTCCGCCCGTGGTCCATTGCGATGACATACCGGCTATTCGAACTCGCGTCTTCGGAGGCTGGATCAGGTGCGTCTTGCGCCTCACCCCTCCCGGACAGCTTCCAGACCGAGCGCAGCCGCGACAGCTGCCAGAGGGAGAGCGTGAACAACGCCCAGTGCGGGATCAGGCCCACGGCCCGCGTCCCGACGCCGGAGTACCGCTTGAACCCGAACTGCGCGACGCAGACGGTCAGCTCCTTGAAGGTGTCTGCATCGCCGGTGTACCCGTCAGTCGGCTCGTCGCTGCAGTCAAACAAAACGTTGACGACCTCAGCGAAACCAGACCGAAGGTCCTCGAACTGGAAGAGATACAGAGCGACGAAGCAGGACGCAGCGTAGGACAAAAGTACGACCCATGTAAACACTAGGTTTGCGCTTCGCACGCCGCCGCCGAAAGACGTGACGGCGCTGGCCCAGACGAATATAATCAGATATCCGGCTGTCATGATGGTCGGTGAGCTGAACGCGACAACGACGAGCATCGTGACCCAGACGCAGAACATCGAAAGGTTCGCCTGCAGCACCGCCGTCTTCGGGTTCTCGTTGTCGGCCGCCAGCGCCGCCTCCGCCACCGAAGACGCGCCGTACAGCTTGAGCTGCCAGATGCTGAAGAACACCAGGAGCAAAAAAGGAGTCAGCTCCAGCATGCTGTCCAGCGGCTCCTCGACGAGGATGTCCCACTGCAGGTTGCCCAGCTTGCGCGGGATGCCCCACCCGTGGGTGTACACGTTGTACCCGTACAGGAACGTGGTCACGACGATGCACCAGGCGACGAGGAAGACCCAGTATTTTCGGGCGACGTCGGTAGAGGAGGCGAAGAGGACGAACGCAAAGATGAGGGAGGCTTGGATCAAATCGACGTGCAGGCACCCGACGACGACGAGGATGAGCAACGTGACGTACTGCGCTCGCATCAGCAGCTCGTTCTTCAAGCCGACGACGATGTAAGAGTACCAGTAGGCGGTTCGGTTTTCGAGGAGCGTGGTCGTGCCCATGTTCCCGACTGTGACGTCAAGCAGCTTCGACTGCCGCTTCGACGAGCTGTCATCCTCCGCCCCCGCTGCGGGTGCCAGCGACGACAACCGGATGACGACCGCGTTCAGGATCATCAAGCACGAGTGCGCCACCAGCGCCAGCGTCGAGTTCGTTCTCCTGATGACGCCGATGGCGCTTAGTCGCTTCATCGTGTCGTCGCTGTATTCGAACACTCCCGGGACTCCGGACGCGAATATCACGCTGACGTGAACTGCGGACCAGCACAGCAGCGTGGGGAGCAGATTCACGAGAACCTTCGTGTCGCCGCTCATCAGGAGCGTCCAGAGGAAGAAGTACAGCGTGAGCAGCCAGATGCCCGACAAAAATGACGAGTCGACCAGCGCGACCACTCCGAGAACGAGGCCTGTTTGTTGTTGTTGTGTGGGCATGTTGTGGGTGATATCTTCTGCTTCCGAAGATCCCGTATGGGTGCCACAAATTGGTGCCTTCGACTTTTTTACATACTTTTTGGAAGGAAATGCTCAACAAAAGTTGCCAGACAAAGAACCGAAGGGATCCCAAGTGTTGTAACAGACTGACGTGTTGGACGGACGTGAGGTCATGCCGGTCTACCCCTTCACCACAAGAACACACGAACACAACAGGTCAAAAGTCCTGAGTGAGAAAACAACACGAACGTGAAAGCGAAGAACAAATCAGATTGCGTGTGTATTGTACTTGCCCCTCTACCTCTATATTTCCTCCCTTCCATTCGGAGTCAACGCAGCTACGTCGAGAACTTTCTTGTGCTGCCGACAATCAACCGAGGTTGGTGTTCTTCGACACGGCCGCAAAAGGGCTGTGCCCTACAGTGCTGAGGTGGTTGGCCAGGCCCCCACGACGCCTTATGCAACTTGACCTGACAAAGCTGCCACCCTAGTGGCCTCAGCAGCAACCTGCACAATGAAGGCGCGCCGGCAATTCCGTACAACATCTGCATCAGACGCAGCTTGATCTCGCTAGGAGAGGTTGCGCTGCTCACCTGTCTCACAACTGGCTGCTGCCCCTGGTGCGTATTGCTGAAGGCTTACGCCCGCCACTAAACCCAGATTCGCCTGTGTTTCGTGTGGGCAACAGCACATTTATCTCCTTTGATCTGCTTTCGCAACTGCGGCCTCCTCAAGGATTTCCGACAAAGCAGGTGCTTAAAATCCTCACTCCTATGCTTGTGTCTGTCACCCTCGTCCACTGCTCCTGTTCTGCTTGCCGCGCGCCGTATGGTTGGAGTAAAAGGTGAAGCCAGAAAGCTGCTAATCTTGCTGCTGACCACATGAAGTGGTGCAAGCTATATTGTTAGGTTAGTCAGGTTCCAAGCAAGTTACTTTGTTTCTCTGGACGGATTGGAGCGGCAAACCTGTCGTTCGGAATATTATTAGTCTGCAAAAAAACAAGTTTATTTTCCTACCAAAAAAGACAGGCGCTTCGTTTTGTTTGTGCGTGCCGGTTGATCGGTTTCCCACTTGTATTTACCCCAGGTAAGGAATTCTGATCAACCACCAAAACACGCTGCCTACGTCTTTTTAGCCAGCACAATACATTGAAGGGCAACCCACAAGATTGTTAGTACTAATAAAAAGAGGGAAATGCGCATACCCAAGCCGCTAGGGCTGTACTGGGCGAGAAGAAGAACGGCTTTGCGGGCGTAGTAGGCCTGGTTGAACCCCCGGCGCCGGCGCTCGTGCCCCTGCGCTTCGGCGAGCATGTTCTCGTAGTCGTCGAAGTTGCCGTCGTCTTCCTCCTCCTCTTCGTCTTCCTCGTCGTCGACGTCGCTGAACTCGGCCGCCGCCTCGTCTTCGTCGGCCAACTCCATGTCGCCGCCAACATCGCCCGCGGGCGCGTGGGCGGGAGACTCGAGTTTTTCGGACTTCTCCGAATCCCGCTGATCGCTCCCCTTCTTCGTCTCCAGCTCTTCGTCGCCAGCCCGCGACGTCCGCTGCCCGACGACCATCGGCGGCTCGGACACGCCGATTTCGGGCGAAGCGAGGCCGCGGTCTGGGCCGGGGAGCCGCGTAATGGGGTTGACGACGACGCTGCGGTCGATGACGCCAGCCGTCGTGCTGGTGTCGAGGTCGTCCATTCTGTTCTCCAGCAGCGCTTGGCAGTAGATCTTCGTGACGTGGTAGTACGTCCACCAGGCCACCCAGAACATCACGACGAGGGTCGCCAGGTACGCCAGATACTGGCGCCCCTCCGCATTGAAGAAGAAGTCGCTGCTCGACTTCAGCCGAATGATGCCGAGGGAATGGCACGCTCCGCACCTGCGTGTGAGAGACGGGAAATTAGGACTGTTAATATCTCGGGAGAGGGGGAAGATTTTCGGTCCTCATAAATGTGTGGACAGAACACTGCCTACCATGCTTAATGCTAGCAAGATGATGGCCGAGGAAATTGGCACGCTCCGCACCTGCGTGTGAGAGACGGGAAAGTAGGCTGGTATGACTCATGTACTTCTGGGGATTGCAAGAACGTGCTTGGAATGGATGTGCGCTACAACACCGCACTGGTCCCGTCTGCGCCGTGTTTCGGTCCTTTAAGCCACGGACACAGAAGGCGGACAATCATCAGCGCGGAACCTGAGTGTCTGCAGACAGGACTGCGGTGTGAGTCTGGTTTGTCAGGCGGCTGCTCGTAGCTCGTCACAGCCAGGACCACCCGTGCACCAGAGCACAGGCGAATCCGTCACGGGGAGAAGACCCCTACAACCGTGTCTGAGCAATCAGCTAAAAAACTCAGGGCACCCGCCCTGATTGTGACTGCGACTCGCTAGGCAGCATGTACTTCTGGGGAGGGGGAAAAGTTTTGTTTTCATAAATGTGTAGACGGAACACTGTCTCCCATGCATATTTGATGGTAGCAAGATAACGACGAGGGATTGGCACGCTCCGCACCTACGTGCCGGGGGAAGTTAACCCGTCAGGAGCGAACATGATCGCCTGCACAACACATTAGAGGGCAACCCACAAGATTGTTTGAGCAGCTCTGATCGTTTTCCCACTTGTATTTACCCTGTGCATATTTCAGGTATGGAATTCTGATCAGCCACCAAAACACGCTGCCTACGTCTTTTTAGCCAGCACAATACTTTGAAGGGCAACCCGCAAGATTGTTAGTACTAAGAAATTCGTTCGACGTAGCTGCTTCGACCCTGATTTGTTCTTCGCTTACCACCGTGTGTTGTTTTCTCACTCAGGACTTTGTCCTGTTGCGTGTGTGTGTGTGTGTGTGTGTGTGTGTGTGTGTGTGTGTGTGTGTGTGTGTGTGTGTGTGTGTGTGTGTGTGTGTGTGTGTGTGTGTGTGTGTGTGTGTGTGTGTGTGTGTGTGTGTGTGTGTGTGTGTGTGTGTGTGTGTGTGTGTGTGTGTGTGTGTGTGTGTGTGTGTGTGTGTGTGTGTGTGTGTGTGTGTGTGTGTGTGTGTGTGTGTGTGTGTGTGTGTGTGTGTGTGTGTGTGTGTGTGTGTGTGTGTGTGTGTGTGTGTGTGTGTGTGTGTGTGTGTGTGTGTGTGTGTGTGTGTGTGTGTGTGTGTGTGTGTGTGTGTGTGTGTGTGTGTGTGTGTGTGTGTGTGTGTGTGTCGTGTAGGGGTAGACCCGCATGACCTCACGTCCGTTCAACACGTGGTTCGGTAGTTACAGCACTGGGATCCCTTCTGTTCTTTGTCGGGCAGCATCGTCAAGCATTTCCTTTCAAGCTGGCGCTCGTTTCGTTGACCGCACTACCCTGAGCCCAAATCCTGGACGTGGTTTCAGGTGGCAAATTTGCAAATGATCATGATCAGAAGGTCCTACTTGGGCGGTTCCGTTTCCTCCAACATTGCATGTGCTAAACTAAAAATACTCGAGCGACTGCCTTGTGCTCATTTCGAAGGAGGCTAGAGGGGGAGAAAACAATACAACTACAAAGTGGGTCTTTTTTGTTGAACGCTTACGCCCGCCACTAAACCCAGATTTACCTGTGTTTCGTGTGGGCTACAGCACATTTACCGCCTTTGATCTATCGCAACTGGCAGTCTCCTCAAGCATTTCCTACAAAGCAGGTGCTTATACAAAAAAAAGGCGTGGCCACACCGATTGTCGACGTCGTCCTCGACGAAGCGGAGCTGGGCGGTGAATTGGACGACGAGGGACACTTTGGTGATGACGAGGATGAGCATGATGAAGCGGCGGAGGGTGCGTGGCGACGCAACGGACCCTGTCGCGTTGAGCCCCCAAGACACGACGAGGATGATGAACACGCCCAGGTACGGCACCGTCATGACCCGCGGCCACGTGCACGCTGCGAGCGCGCAGAGCAGCGTGATGAGCGGGATCGACGCAATCGGCAGCATCTTCCGCCGGCTGAGCACCAGCCGCGACCGCTCGTCCGGCGCGCCCTCCGCCGCGGGTCCCGGCAGCGACGCGAAGAGCAAGTGCACCGAGCTCATCTTCGCGCCCTTCCGCCGCGCCACGAACCGCAGCGCGCTCGCCACCAGCACCACCCCCGACGGTATCGTGTGCCGCAGCATCCGGTCCAAATTGCCGATGGGCTCCTCGTAGACGTACACCCCGAATCCCTCGAGGTATGCTCGGTAGTCATAGTACCAATCGTCGAACGAATCGCCTTTTTTCGACGAGTACACGATGTTCAGCGCGGTGACGCATCCGATATGGACCAGGGAGATCACGAGAGTGAGGACGCAGATCACAGCGTAGGGCGACGCGACTGAGAACACCTTGATGGTCTGCCCACTCCAGTACAGGTTCACCTCGTGGTACAAAGAGTGCAAAAAGAGGACGAAAAAGTACAGCGCCGATGTGTACGACGGCCCGACGAGGCACGCGGCGGACAGCGCGATTGCCCACAGCGTGTGCTGGACCACCTTGAACGTCACCCCCGGGGTGTGCAGCTCAGGCGCGTCCCCGGTAGACTCGCCCGCGGATGACATCACTCCGTACGCAATTTTCCACGAGCTTTCCTTCCCCTCTCCCTCTTGTGGGTTTTCTTCTTTGTCGGGTCAACCGGAGTTGACTCGCAACCCCCTTTCCTTACCACTTCCTGGGAGTTAAAATCGCTTGCGAAAACCCGGGATTTTGGAGTCTCTCGGCGACGTTCTTTAAATGGGTTCTTATAAAGCAAATAGAGGGGTGGGGGCCCTGTAGAGCGCCGGTGTACGACGGCCCGACGAGGCACGCGGCGGACAGCGCGATTGCCTACAGCATGAGCTGGACCACCTTGGACGTCACCCCCGGGGTGTGCAGCTCCGGCGCGTCCTCGCCCCGCGGATGACACCACTCCGTACGCAATTTTCCACGAGCTTTCCTTCCCCTCTCCCTCTTGTGGGTTTTCTTCTTTGTCGGGTCAACCGGAGTTGACTCGCAACCCCCTTTCCTTACCACTTCCTGGGAGTTAAAATCGCTTGCGAAAACCCGGGATTTTGGAGTCTCTCGGCGACGTTCTTTAAATGGGTTCTTACAAAGCAAATAGAGGGGTGGGGGCCCTGTAGAGCGCCGGTGTACGACGGCCCGACGAGGCACGCGGCGGACAGCGCGATTGCCTACAGCATGAGCTGGACCACCTTGGACGTCACCCCCGGGGTGTGCAGCTCCGGCGCGTCCTCGCCCCGCGGATGACACCACTCCGTACGCAATTTTCCACGAGCTTTCCTTCCCCTCTCCCTCTTGTGGGTTTTCTTCTTTGTCGGGTCAACCGGAGTTGACTCGCAACCCCCTTTCCTTACCACTTCCTGGGAGTTAAAATCGCTTGCGAAAACCCGGGATTTTGGAGTCTCTCGGCGACGTTCTTTAAATGGGTTCTTACAAAGCAAATAGAGGGGTGGGGGCCCTGTAGAGCGCCGGTGTACGACGGCCCGACGAGGCACGCGGCGGACAGCGCGATTGCCTACAGCATGAGCTGGACCACCTTGGACGTCACCCCCGGGGTGTGCAGCTCCGGCGCGTCCTCGCCCCGCGGATGACATCACTCCGTACGCAATTTTCCACGAGCTTTCCTTCCCCTCTCCCTGAGCCAATTCACCCACCCCCTGATCGAGCGTAATCGAGTGTAATATAGTGTAATCGTTTGGATTAGAATGCAAAGAATCTGTGGCGATAATCTGCATCGCCGACGGCGCGGTTATCTCTTCGCACGTGATGTGTCATGCTTTCGCCTTTTTAGCTCGTCTTGATCGTCGCGCTCAGGCGCGCGTTTGGTGCTTCGCTTCTTCTTCGATTGCTCGTCGAGGTTCATCGGTTGCGCGTCGATTTCTGCTTCTCGGCGCCTGAGCGATGGTCGTGGCACATCGACGCGTCCTTTGCGCCTTTTCGGTACCGGCTCCGCCGCGGAGTCCGATTGCCGCTTCTTCGCTGGCGTTGATGCCGTCTTCCCGACCTTCGCTGCTGACGTCGGTGTTGATGTTGCGGGCTCTCGCTTGCCTTCTGCTGCTTCCTGCAGAATGAACACCACGTTCTCACGCTTCGCCTGTCTCGGCGCTGGCGCGGCGCCCTCCAGCTCCGCCTTCCTCTTCTTCGACGCTGCTTCTTCTCCTCTCGCCACGGTCGCCCGGTGGTGCCCCTTCCGACAGCACAGTTTGGGCCTTCGACTCCGCAAATCCGCGAGCCGGCTGCAGTGCGCACACGTCGGCATGCCATGATCAAGGCACCGGTGGTGTCCGTTGCGGCAGCACTCCGCGATCGTCTTGCACGTCGCGCATTGCGTCAGGCGGTGCTGCGCGCAGAACTTCACCGCAAGGCCGTCGTCTTCCTTGTGGTGGGCCTTACAACACCACGCCACCGACTTGCCCCGGCGCTTGCAGACGTCGCACTTCACCTTTTGGTGCTCGTGGCACACCCGCTCACCCCACTTGTGTAATCGAGTGTAGTAGAGTGTAATCGAGTGTAGTAGAGTGTAGTAGAGTGTAGTCGAGCGTTGTAGAGGGTGATCGAAATTGACACTAGTATTTTGGGTTCGACCACTGGTGGACCCATGAGCGACCATGTTGACCACTGTCTGGCCCAAGAAGTGCCAAGCACAAGCATACGAGGGACGGAAACCGCAGGTGTGGGCCTTCACCGTGGTGGAGCCAGGCTAGATTCGGGGTGGCGCCCTGGGAGGGACAGGGACGGGGGTAGTCACGCCTTAGTCCCAGGGCCTCTCCCCACCCATCTGTATGTGTTCTCCTGGTCATCGCTACCGCGCTGACCTTTCCCTCAAAGCCCGCTGCCCACTGCCCTACAAGAGACATGCTTTGCACTCTCTGAATGCCCATTGACTGTGCTCCGCTTCAGCCGACTGCTTTGGAAGAGGTACTGTGCTCCGTTTGGTGCCGACTGCCCTGCCAGAGACGTGCTTGCAGACAGAGGTCGGCCGCCGCTACTTTGGTTTTCTCTCGCGTCTTCCCAGCTCCGCCACCTTCCCAGAGGCTTGGGGAGAGCCACGTGCTCCGGCTGTAAGGGACGAGACCGAGGTGCGACGCTGGCCCCGGTCGCAATCTGTATGTGCCGGCCCGGCCCGATTAGGCCTTTGGAGTACCGCGTGAATGGCGCGATTGGGCCCACGCGCATGCAGCCTGTCTGCTCGCAGTCACGCCGGCCGGCCCGCAACCGCAACCACATTCGCTTGTGCCCACACACCAGCTCTTCTTATCGAGCTAGCGATCCAGCTAAGGAGCACAACCGAGGATCCGAGGCGGAATCATGCCCCACAGTGGCCGCACGAGAGCAGACAGCGATGAAGGCCGCAGGGACAGGGTGTGTCAGCCACAATAACGGCAGGTTCCTCCCGCAGACGCACTACCCATCGGAATGTGACAGCGCAAGTAGGCTCGATGGAAGCACGAAGTGAAGCAGGATAGACGAGCTACGGAGACGAGACGAGTCGTGTACCAGGGGCAGGCCGGGACGATGAACCGCATGAAGCCGAAGAAAAAGTTCAAGAACGAAGCAACACCACAAGCCGCGTGCAGCCAAGCAGACCTCCCGGAACCTACGTGGGCAGTAACGAGGAGCCAACAGATGAGTGTCCACTGAACCCCCTTGCCAATACCCCCAACGACTATGGCACGAATTGCGCAATGCCAGACGGTAGCGTCTGACAATGGCATGCGTGACATTGCAGTGCCTAAAGGTGAGATTAGCCTCCGTTTTCAACCGCCTTGTTGTCGCCAGGGAGATCGAACCCACTCTTCGAGGACAGGGTGTCTGCCAAGCGCTTGCCCTATCGCCTGGAACTGCCCCGCAGGGAATGCCAAAAGGCTCGAGTATTAGCTGCGCTAAATTGCAAAGGTTGCTAATACGGGAAAACGGGTACCCGAGCCCCTATGCACTCGACAACCTGCTTCCACAAGTCAGTCCGAACTTCCTCGTCCCCTGCTGCACTGTCTGGCTACATCCTTTTTTCAGACGAATATGCTTCTTTTTGTTCGATATTCGATGATCGTGCTATCAGCATCTTTAGCCCCAGAAGAAGGCTCGATAATAGACACGTTGCATCGGCTAATCAGGATTGGCTGAGTGCTGTGTGTTTAATCAATTGTTACAGTACCCCCCCAATTCACCAAAAGCTGATCGATTGTAATCGATCGTAATCGAGTGTAATCGACGCGTAATCGAGTGTAATCGAGCTCAAGTCGCTTTCAGGGGGGGTAGGTGAAATGGCTCATCTCCCTCATGTGGGTTTTCTTCTTTGTCGGGTCAACCGGAGTTGACTCGCAACCCCCTTTCCTTACCACTTCCTGGGAGTTAAAATCGCTTGCGAAAACCCGGGATTTTGGAGTCTCTCGGCGACGTTCTTTAAATGGGTTCTTATAAAGCAAATAGAGGGGTGGGGGCCCTGTAGAGCGCCGGTGTACGACGGCCCGACGAGGCACGCGGCGGACAGCGCGATTGCCTACAGCATGAGCTGGACCACCTTGGACGTCACCCCCGGGGTGCGCAGATCCGGCGCGTCCTCGCCCCGCGGATGACATCACCCCCCCGTACGCAATTTTCCACGAGCTTTTCTTCCACCCTCCTACCTCTTGTGGGTTTTCTTCTTTGTGTGTTTCCCGGGTCGGGTCAACCGGAGTTGACTCGCAACTCCCCTTTCTCTCACCACTTCCTGGGCGCGTTTCATTTTTTTTTTTTTGGGAATTTAATGCCAGCTAATTTCGTGCAAAGCGCCGGCAGAGAACGAAATCCACCGAACAGGACACGAATTTTCTTGTCTGTGGGTTTCGGGCTCTGTCGCTTTCCGGGACTGGCGACACTACCTGGGGGTCGAATATGCTTTCCCACACTGACCGCTGATTAAAGTGGTCTCTGCCCTGCCAGTTGTCCCCCCCCCCCCCCCTAGGGCTATGCACGACGCACTTGTCATGCACAATCACTTGTTATATAACAAGTGTCCTAACAAGTGAAAATGTATAACAAGTGCCACTTGTTATATAACAAGTGATCACTTGTTATATAACAAGTGATCACTTGTTATATAACAAGTGATTGCTTGTTATATAACAAGTGATTGCTTGTTATAACAAGTGTTTGGTTGCAATTTCATAAGGAACCTGGGGTTTGCACCTACCTACGAGAGAAAATCAGTGATCTGCAAGACACAAGGCTCCACCTGGTCCAGACAAAAGTATCGGGGAGTTCGGGGAAATTCGGGGAGTTTCGGGGTATTTCCTTTGTGACGACCACTTTCCCTGCAGCCGGCCATGGCGGGGAGGGGGCTACGCTATTATGGCCCTACCTTGCGCAGAGCGGTCCCGTGTTCGGTTATGCCCCGAAGACGAAGATAGAGGCTGAGAAGGAAGGACAGACTGGGAGGTACAGGTTGACACGTTTTGACACAGGTAGCTACAGGATCCGCTGCGGTAAGGAGAGCCGTTCCAGCAGAGGTCGTGCGGGTACAGAGACGATGCTCGTGCTCGAGTCGCAGTTGGGGACGAACAGGCACGCCTTCAATGATGAGGTCTGGGGGATGGACGTATTTTCCACGTATGGGGAGGAAAGGATCGGACGTGCTGGTGGGACGCCTTCGAAGGGCGTGCCCAGGCCACCACCAAGGACGAGAGAGTGCGCACGAGACATCACAGTTTGAATACCAAGCACTTGCCCCCCAGCGTTGTACTTCTGGACACCGAAGGGGAAGCTCGTCTTTACCCTTGGATCTGCTTGAACCAAGCACAGCGATCGTCAGAGAGGCCGGACACTGTCCAGTGAAAACGGCTCGAATTGCCTCGGCGAATTGCTCTTCCGGCTCTCCCCAAGAAGAAGACCCCTCCGCTTTCACGGACTGCTCCCAGTCGCAAACAGGGTTTCTGGATGGAACTCCCGCACTGCGTTGCTCAGTTCCGCCCGCTCTCGGCTACGCAGTTTTTCAGCCCATCCCTCGAATTTGTGCGGTGGTGCTGGCCTGCTGCAGCTGCTCACGATGGCCACCATTCTTCGGCTTTTCTCTGTGCCGCTTTGCTGGCTGACATCTGGACTCTTGCAGTACTCTGACTGCACGCAGTCAATTTTAGGTGCAGTTCTGGTGTAATCTTGCGGAATTTGGTTATCCCCGGTACCGAAAACCTGTGCATGCTACCGTTACACTACCGTTACGCTACCGTTACGCACCCGGGACCAGCTTGATTGAGAAGGCATAGGATGGTTTTCAACACTATTCTGAGTCCAGTGTCCCAGTCTTGTGATCCGAGGGTGTGTTCTGGGGTCGTAACCACCCTGGATGTCGTTCTCTGTGTGCTCCAACAAGTCGACAAGGGAAATATTCTTGCTAGAACATGGCAGCTTTCTTGGGTGCACCACCCTGAGTGTACGGACCTTGGACTTTTCTGGAGCATCTGGGTGGGATATTATGGTCCCCTGAGTGTTTTTCTGCCCGCCAGATGTTGTGTGCTGCCAGTAGGGGTAATTTTCTGGCAGTCTCGGGCTTCAGGAAGGCGTAGCGGTAACAGTCAATCTCGCTCCCCGAAATAGGCAAAGCCCCGTGATTTTGTTAACGTTCGTTAACAGGCCGAAAACCATCCTTTTTTGGCTGTGGTGCATCAAATACGCAGTTGTGCAGCTTTTTGGCCGTAAATTTGGTGTCATGCCACAGTGGAGGTGATGTGTAATACCTGGAGTACGGTCACCGCCTTCGGCGAAGATGTCAAAAAAGCACGAAATCACACTCGTTTGGCCGTGGTGGTACCCCGGCCCGGGGGTTTTCACACGACAAGAAACTTCGACCCACAGAAGAACCCCGAATGAGCGGTTCGGGTGTGCAAATGCCAAGCGTGCTTAGGGACAGCGGATTATTACCCGGGCGGGCCAACTGCCCACTACTTTCGCCAAAATTTTGGTGGGTGGGTCCCCCCCCCCCTCTGGTGGGAATATTTTTTCCCCAAAACTGCATGAAGATTTTCCGACGGAAACCCACTGTTGCATCAATGTAATGGCCCAAATCTGACCGAAAACCGCTGTTACATCAATGTAATGGGCCAAATCTGGCGGAAAACCACTGTTACATCACTGTAATGGGCCGAATTTCACAGAAAACCACTGTTACATCAATGTAATGGCCCAAATCTGACCGAAAACCACTGTTACATCGATGTAATGGGCAGAATTTGACGGAAAACCACTGTTACATCAATGTAATGGCCCAAATCTGACCGAAAACCACTGTTACATCAATGTAATGGGCAGAATTTGACCGAAAACCACTGTTACATCAATGTAATGGCCCAAATTTGACGGAAAACCACTGTTACATCGATGTAATGGGCAGAATCTGACGGAAAACTTGGCCCATTACATTGATGTAACAGTGGTTTTCCGTCAGATTCTGCCCATTACATCGATGTAACAGTGGTTTTCCGTCAGATTCTGCCCATTACATCGATGTAACAGTGGTTTTCCGTCAAATTTGGGCCATTACATCGATGTAACAGTGGTTTTCCGTCAAATTTGGGCCATTACATTGATGTAACAGTGGGTTTCCGTCAAATTCTGCCCATTACATCGATGTAACAGTGGTTTTCCGTCAAATTTGGGCCATTACATTGATGTAACAGTGGTTTTCCGTCAAATTTGGGCCATTACATTGATGTAACAGTGGTTTTCCGTCAAATTCTGCCCATTACATCGATGTAACAGTGGTTTTCCGTCAGATTCTGCCCATTACATCGATGTAACAGTGGATTTCGGTCAAATTTGGCCCATTACATTGATGTAACAGTGGTTTTCCGTCAAATTCTGCCCGTTACATTGATGTAATGGCCCAAGTTTGGGCCATTACGTTGATGTTTTTTGGGGAGGGGCAGTGCAACTTGGACCTGATAGAGCCGTACCGTTCGGCCGGGGGGCTTTGCCCCCCGAACCCCCCCTTATTTCGACTTTCCAGAACAAACCAAACCCGTACATTTCAGCTGTGTATGGCGGTGTCGGAAGCCAAGAAGGCAGGTGGTGAAATTGGAAACTCAAAAAAAAATTCCCACGGGCTCGGGAGATTGTGGGTCCCCCCCCCCCAAGAAACATTTTCCCCCCCCTTTGGGCGGGCAGTTGGCCCGCCCGGGTAGTAATCCGGCGTCCCTTACAGCAACCGTTTGTTTGCCAAAAGCCGAGTGTCTTGCAGATCACGTGACTTTCTCTCGTAGGTAGGTACAAACCCCAGGTTCCTCATGAAATTGCAACCAAACACTTGTTATAACAAGCAATCACTTGGCACTTGTTATATAACAAGTGACCACTTGTTACATCACTTGTTAGAAATATAACTAGTTATGTCCCAAAAAAAACAGCTAACAAGTGCGTCGTGTGTAGGATGGAAACGTTGGAAACGTTTCCGTTTCCGTTTCCGTTTCCTTCTTTTTGGCGGTGGATGGAAACGCCGTTTCTTTTCAAAAGAAACGGCTGGTATGCCACTAGTATACTGGCTGAAGGTCCGACCGGAAATATGTGTCGAACGGCGGACCCCGCAATCCAGTGGGAAACCATGGACAAGGTGGCTTTGAAAAAGAGGGAGGAAAGAAGCATAAGAGTTGCGACCGCGTGGAGCAGACGCAACCACACGCATCCGGTTGTGATGACTTTGAGGTCTGCAGCTCTTTATACCAATGGCTGTTGTAGCGACGATGCTCTGTTATGCGAGGCCGTTGGCCAACGCGCTGAAGACGATCGGGAAAGCACATCCGCTTCCAATAATAGGCTATACAGATACGGTCGTTCAGGACAGCGGGAGCACCGCCGCGCCAAGACCGGGGTTTTTCGGCGGCGTAAGACAAAGAGAAGGGCACACGTATGCCGGGGCAATGTTGAACCCGCCAGAAAAGCGATGGCCACGCAGTAACGTGTGCGCTAAACATCGCTTGCCACAGTGCACCTTGCATATGACGACGGGTGGCAACCGTCACCGGAAGGGGCACCATCGGGCGGTGTTGTCGGAGCATAGACAGCGACGGCAGGAAGAACCCATCGACAATGCAGAAGAGGACGGCAGATTCAAAAAGCCCCACTCGGCACGGCTGCCGATACAAGTAAACATGAGAACGTGGGTTGGAAGCAGCAGAGGACGAAGTGGTAGGCACAGAAGAGTGGAATCTGGTGTCAGAAAACCTCAGCATCCGCATGTGACGACATTCTGCATCATTAGCTTGTGGTTACCTATTTGCTCGTGTCAGATCGCCGATGAAAGAAAGCGGTGAGCATCAGCGACTGCTCTGCACAAACGAGACCGCGACGACACACAAGAAGGGGCCGAGCCAAGTCGAAGAACAGCCCAGGAAGGGCCCTGAAGAGTCAGAGAGCCTGCCAGAAGACGGAGGAAGAGAAGTGCCCGCTAGTAGATCAAAAGAAGAAGGTGATCCCGCCCTCTGAAAGGAAAGCCAAAATTTGGCTGGAAACGGACACCTGACGAGAGAGAGAGAGAGAGAGGAAGAGAACACATAAAACAAGTCAACAGGTGTGGGCCTCCACCGTCAGGTGGGCCCCCACCGTCAGGTGGGCTAGGCTAGTTCCGGGGTGGCTCCCTGGGAGGGACAGGGACGGGGTTAGTCTCGCCTTAGCAGTCCCAGGGCCTTTCCCCACCTACCTGTATGTGTTCTCGTGGTCACCGCTACCGCGTTGACCTTTCCCGAGAGAGAGAGAACACATAAAACAAGTCAAAGGGTGTGGGCCTCCACCGTCAGGTGGGCAGGTTAGTTTCGGGGTGGCTCCCTGGGAGGGACAGGGGCGGGGTTGTCACGCCTTAGCAGTCCCAGGGCCTCTCCCCTCCCACCTATATGTGTTCTCGCTGTCATCGCTACCGCGCTGACATTTCCGAGAGAGAGAGAGAGAGAGAGAGAGAGAGAGTGGCGGCACCGGAGTTGGTGCTGCCGCGGGCGCTCTGGTCGGCGGGTGAGCTCGTCTCGCGGGGGATCGCCGCCTTGTAACGCTGCGGGCCCTCTTCTTCCTCACGACTGCGCGGCCTACGGCGGCGGCTAACACCTTGATGGGAAACTTCAGCTTCCATTGAGCGAAGGCTACGTCCTGAGGGTACACGGGTTTGGCGTCGTTCCAGCTGTCTTTGGAGCAAACTGCTTCTATGCCGTTTAACATCACCTCAGTCCTCCGTCCAGCTGCAAAACGTGGACGGTGTGTGAATCCCGGCATTGCCGGCGCACCCAGGCAGCGTAAAGAGCAAACACCCTGTCGCCACTTACCATAAATAAGGCCCGAGACCCCCCCTCTCCCCATGTCGGACTCTGGCCGCAAAAGTCTAACTGACACGTTCCCAAAGTGGGCCTTTGTGGTTTTATTGTTGTTTCTCCCCCCCAACCAGCCTCCTTCATAGTAAGCACAAGGCAGCCCCTCAAGCATCTTCTTGTGGTTTCCTTACAGAAGCACAGAAGCACCTGCTTTGCAAGCACCTCAAAAAGGTAAGCGTTCGCCTAAAACAGGCCCATTTCTGCTTTTAAACGTGTTGCATGATCATTTGGGCTCCCGCTGACTCTTCGAACCGAAGAGCCAGCATTGTTTGTTCGCCTTCGAGCGGAGAAGTCGAGGATTCTCTGACCATTGAGCGACACAATAAATGAACGGCGAGAACAAAAAAGGGCGCGGTTTTGAGGTTGTGTGAATGGATGGAGATAGCGAACGAGGATTGGGCCGGAGAAGTTTGCGATGATGCTCTGCTTCTCCATTTGGACGAACGTTCGCGAAAAGAAAACGGGGCGACGACGGAAGGCATTGTCGCAACGGCGCGCAGGCAGGGAGGGAGTGGAAAGAAGAATAGGTTAAAAACGGAGATTGCAAGAACGTGCTTGGAAATGGATATGTGCTCAACACCGCACTGGTTTCGGTCCATTAAGCCACGGACACATAAGGCGGACCATCATCAGCGCGGATGACAGCGGTGTGAGTCTGGTTTGTCAGGCGGCTGTTCGTAGCTCCGCGAGGGAGTGGAAACGACAATCGAAGAATGGCCGCGGAAGGAAAGTACACCGTCCACGAAGCCCTTTCCCCTAGCAAGACATGAGGTGGTGCAAACGATGTGCGCTATATTCGTGACAGGCTGTTCGAAGAGTACGTTGAGCAACCTGTCCGTGAGGTTGCGTGTATGTAGACCTCTGTGAACCTAACGCAGATGAGGGTATTTCGTTCGAGTTCCAAACATGCGAGAAGGCTTCTGCCCGACACCTGTGCACGGTGCATAATTTCCTGAATGAGGCAGTCACAAACAAATGTATGTTTCTGCGATTCACCGCTGCCAACGTCACTTTTCTCAGCACTAACAAGCGACAAGTATGCTCTGCAAGGAGGCAACACTACTGTTTATTGCTACTGGTAATAGAAAAATACTCGAGGGGCTGCGTTGTGCTTACGTTGAAGGAGGCTAGAGGGGGAGAAACAATACAACTACAAAGTGGGTCTTTTTTGTTGAATGCGTACGCCCGCCACAAAACCAAGATTCGCCTGTGTTTCGTGGGCCACATTTACCTCCTTCGATCTTTTGCAGCTGGCGGTCTCCTCAAGTATTTCCTACAAAGCAGGTGCTTATACAATAAAAGAGGGGTGCAACCTTTGCGGGGTTTGGGGGAGCTAGGAGATACCCGCGAGCTTGGGAGAAGGGTGACAAAGAAGTCGAAATCGAGCGAGATTCGGTGAACCTTTGTGCGCGAGCATCGTATTTCCGTGGATCGAATACCAATTAACGGGGTTTCCTTTGTCGGCTTGCCTAACCGTTTATTTCGGCGAGTACACTCTCGTTTCTTTTCCTGGCTTGCCAAGTTCAAGGCTTCGAGGACTGAGACAAAGCTCACATTCGTCAGGAACGTGGTTGTTGGGGCCCAACCATTCATGCTTTTCGGCGAAGTGGTAGGACGCGTTCTGTTCGAGTAGTTGCATCGGCGCGCACGGATACTTTTTGGCGACTTTCGACCTGTTGTTTGCTTGCTTACGTTCAGCATCGTACATGCCTTGGGGGGGGGGGGTCGGTGGTTCTTGGACTACGCTTTCAAGAAGGCGTAGGCCGGGTTTTCGTTGCCCTTGTAGTAATCCTTCACCTGCGGGACGTTGGCGATCTTGTCCTTGTGCTTGCAAATGTGCACAAGGTGGTCGAGGCTGTCCTTCGGGATACCCGGCGTTCCTCCACTGCGGAAGAAGCCGAAGTACACGAAAATGTGGATGTCGGCCATCGTCAGCCGGTCGAACAGAGCGAAGCCTGACTTACTCTTCGCCAGGACGCCGTCAATCAGCGCCGCCCACTTTTCGACGGGGCCGCCCTTCACCATTAACTCGGTTCTCTTGGCGTTACGCTTGGCTTCGTCTTCGATTCCCCACGTCGCGGTCATTGGGTCCAGCGCTTCGCTGACTTGGTCGACGAGTTCGTCCACGAGCAACGCCTCGTATGGGTCTTCTGGGTACAAAGGCTTGCCGTCGAGCTTGGCGAGCTTGCACGCGTACCTGCTCAGCGCGCCGCTCTGCGAAACCGTCTTCCCGTCGACTTCCAGCAGCGGGAATAGCCTAGTCTATTCGAGTCAACCCCACTTTTCTGTAGTGACGATCCTCGGCGCGATCAGCGTTTCGAGCACCGCTGGGCGAAATGCCCCTCTCGCCGCAGCGAAAGCAGCGCATCCCCTCCCGCTGTCCGCCCCGGCCGCGTCTCCAGCCCCCGGCATCGCTTCTGGTTCCGCCGCCGCCGCCACCTCCGCCTTTCGCCGGCACCGCTGCCGCCGCCTGCAACGCCCCCCTCATGAACTGCGGGACGCTGTCGTCCGTCCTCGGCGCCTCCGCGACCACCGGCAGCGGCTGCAGCGTCAGCTGGCCCACCATCGCGTCCGAGAAAGCCGCCGCCCGCTTCCAGCCCTCCTCGGCCGCCATCCGGTGCGTCGTCAGGCGCGCGGCCACCGCCTCCGCGCAGACCCTCACGGCGGGCGAGTCGGGCACCTCCGCCAAAGCGCGCGCCATCCGGTCCGCCAGCATCGACAGGAACGCGGACTCCCTCACCTGCGCCCCGCCACCAACCCCGGCCTCCCGCAACGTGCGCTTCCACTCCGCCTCCAGCTCCCCGACGGCGAACCCGCTCCACGAACCCGGGTCGCGTACGTCGCGGCGAAAATGGCGTCCGCCTCCGTCCCCCGCAGCCGGCGCGCGACCCCCGCTTCCGTCCGGCGTCGGCAACCGCGGCGACGGCGACTCCCGACCCCGCCACGGCGACGGTGACGCCGCGCCCATCAGCACCTCGGCCTCGCTCATCTCGTCGTCGTCGTCGTCCTCGGCCTCCACCCACCAACCCTTCTGCCGCAAGGCGTCCGCGGTCAGGAGGTCCACCGGCAAGTGCGCCAGCACCCAGTGAACCTGCCACGCGACGAGGCACCTCGGGCCCACGATCCCCAGGGTGCCCTCCGCGCCGTTGCCCACGCGTCACCGGCCTCGGCCAGGACCCCGTGCACCCGCCGCACTGCCTCGTCGTGCCTGTCGAAGGCGGCGGGGTCCGTCCCCTGGCGCTGCGTCTCGGCCCACCCCGCCTTTTCGAGCGTGGCGAGCGCCCGCGCGTGCGTCCACGTCGTCGGCATCGTCCCTTTCTTTGGCCTGATCAAGCGCGTCAGTTGAACGAAAAAGAAAGCACAACGACAACAGTTAGCTCTCTTCCACAGGGCGCTCCATTCGCTTCTCAGCCAGTTTGCCCACTCGGCTGCTTGTCTTCCGTCTCCCGCGCTCGTATTTGTTCGTAATTAGATTCACCGTGTTGCACCGCGAGAATTCAATGAGCACATCTTGCAGTGACGTCTCACCGCCAAACAGGGGCCCTGGGTTCAGAATAGCTCTGAAGTGTGTGACCGCATCGTTGGCTGTCCAATACGTGTTCTGCATTTCCTGGCTGTTGAACACATCCTGGCACCGCTCCACTGCTTTGTGCGATCGCTTACTGGATTAGGGTCTGCAGGTACAGCCGTCTTCGCGCAGCTTGCCACGTTTCAAGAAGGTTGAAGTATGGCTAAAGCGGGAAAGACACGATCCTCATGTGAAGCTGGACGTGCGGGCTGCGTCGTACGTGGGCCATTTTCGTCTGAGGGGCCTGGGGCTAGGGTCACATCAGGGCGGCCAACCGGTGCTTGCGCGCACCCGAATTGCGACGTTGTTATCCGCGGGGCGAACGGATCGCAAAACAGAGGTAAGAACGTTGAAGTATGGCTAAAGATAAAGTGGTGTCACCTGAGGGGGTAATCTCAGGGCCGCCCGTTAAGCAGTGTGAACTTGACCCACGTGATAAGCCGTTAAGCAGCGGCTGCCGGCTTATCCCGTGACACCAACGTATTGAATGGCAGCCTGCGGAATAGGAACAGGCTACGAGCCCGCGTTGTGACTGGAATGCACTTGCGCGTAGCGCAGGCACTGGTTCTAGAAACGTTTAATTTTGTGTTTCTGACGATCCCATAAAGACGTACAGATTGGTGGCATTCGAACTTTTGTTGTGCTTGTGAGGTTCAGCTTTGCGTTTCCTTCTTGAGGAGCTGATATTTTAAGTCTGCGGTTGACAGTTGAGGGCTCGGTCAGAGCCTGAAGAGGGTGGGCTAGCAGGGTGGTGTTGTCCGTTGGGTTAGAGTTACACTCCCGTCGATTACTCTTGGCTGGCCAAGGAAAGGGATGCCCGGGACCGACTCTCACTTTTCGTTGCCGTGTGTGTGTGGTATGGTCCTTTGACAGAGTGAGCCGATGCCTCTCATCTCACCTTTAAAACACGGTTGAGTCACGCATGCTCTTGACAGACGCTAGCGTCCGACATTTCGCACGCGCGTCGCAGTCGTTGGCTGGTATTGACAAGGGGTTTCATCGGACACTCGTTGCCGTGTGTGTGGAATACCTGGTTCTCGACATACGCCGCCGGACGATGCTTCAGAGAATCATCCGTCGCGAACGAAGAGGGGTATCTTGCAAACCACCGTTGGGCAGGAAACGATCATCGCCGGCCAGGCTACACATGCGGTGAGGAGGATAGCGCATGACGTGACACAGGAACAGACTCCCTTCAATCCCCCTGTGCAATGCCTTGCCCATCGAGAAAAGACGTTGGAGGACAGAAGGACGAGATGCAGTACCGGGGCTGTTGCGACTCGCGTGAATGCGGAGTGCGGGTGCTCAGCACCGTGTCGTCGGTTGACAAGAGCCCTGCAAACCCCCAGGTGCCTTCCGCATTGCGGAACACCAGCCCCGAACTTTCTCCATGTGCAGCAGGGTGGTATCGACGTGCGGCGTTGAGGAGAGCACATGACGGGACACTAGAATTGCGGCACGCGTCATTCTCCCTGTGCAATGCCTTGCCCATCGAGGTAAGACGTCGGAGGATACTTCGCCGGACACTCGTCCGTAACGAACGAAGAGAAGACAGGCATCTTGTAATCCGCCGTCGGGCAGAAGAAGAACGGTATCGAGTACCGCGGCCGCTGCGACGTCGCGTTGAGCGCGTAGTGCCGGGTGCTCAGCCACGTGTCGTTGGTCAGGTTCCGCAGGATTTCGCCGGTGTTGACGACCAGCCGCGCCGGTGCGCCGCCGGCGACCCGCAGCCACGCCCGCCGCTCGGCACTGTGGACCACCAGCCCCGGCTCCCGCTGCGCGAGGATCGTGAACAGCGTCGTGTCCACGTGGGGAGATATCCCGTACTGGTGCGCTTCGTACGCCTTCACCGCTGGGTAATGGTTGAACCGCAACCTCCACAGCGGAGACTCGAACCCGCGCTTCAGCTCGTCCACCGGCACTTCGAGAGCTTCGGCGTACTTCTCGAGCAATCGAAAGCACAACCTCTCCATTTCCTCCGCGTATCGTTCAACCCGTGCCCGCCATCCCGGGCCTAGGTCTGCGGGCCACGGGTTGCTGTCGAGCGTCACGTTCCGGGGACCGTGCTCCCGCTTCAAGACGAAGCACTCCGTCAGGTTGCCCTTCACCCTCTTCGGCAGCTTGAAGTTGTTCACGGGCAGAAACCCTGTCCCGCCGGGTTGCTCGGGCGCCTCGTCCATCGCGAGCGCCAGTTTGGCGGCGGAGGGCTGCTGGAAGAACTCCTCGGATGCTTTGAAGCCGTCGGCGATCACCTGGTGGGACACTCCGTGGTTCTTCAGGACGTAGAAACCGACACGCACGCAGGCATCCCGCAGGTCCTCGCTGAACGTGGGTGAATCAAGGTCAAGGGTTGGGACATCCTCCTCCGTTGCCTCGCGAATCAGCAGCTCGTCGCTCGGCGCCCCCCAGCTGTGCGCCTCGTCCTGCAGCTGCTTCTCCTTCACCACCCCCTGCTCGCTCGCCTTCACGACGCCCCGCCTCTGTCCGAACGCCACCTTTTTCGGTCCCACGCCCGCCGCCATCGGACGCCGCTGCGCCACTCCCCGCACCATCGCGCTGCGCATGGTGAAGGAAACTGTGGATGGGGTTTGTGCTGTTTGCACACGCCTGGCGCCTTTCGACTTTTCCTTCGTGTGTGGTTCTGCTATATCAATTCGCTCTCTTTCGGTGTTCCTCTCCTTTTTCTTGTGTGTGTGTGTAGATGCCGGTAATCAACCGAGGTCGATGTACAGCTTCCGGCGCCTTTTCAATCTTGCTGTCCTTCCTTTTTCGGGATCCTGTCTTTTTGTTCTTTTCTTCGCGGTTTTTTTAGAGTGAAAGTTCGCTTGAGGATCCGCGGGGTTTGGGATCTCCGGAATCAAGGTCAAAGGTAGGGACGTTCTCTTCCGTTGCCTCGCGAATCAGCAGCTCGTCGCTCGGCGCCCCCCAGCTGTGCGCCTCGTCCTGCAGCTGCTTCTCCTTCACCACCCCCTGCTCGCTCGCCTTCACGACGCCCCGCCTCTGCCCGAACGCCACACGTCCTGCGCCACTCCCCGCACCATCGCGCTGCGCATGGTGTAGATGCCGCCAATACAGCCTGGCGCCTTTCGACTTTTCTTGCAGTCCTTCCTTTTTAGATCCTGTCCGAAAGTTCGCTTGAGGATCCGCGGGGTTTTGGGTTTCCGGGTGACCATCGAAAGGGGCCCTTTAAGGTATCGTATTCTGGTTTGCATGTCGTTTATCTGTGGTAGTATCAGTGCGTGTGGAATTCAATTATGGGTAACTCCTGTTGCGGAATATAGCCCAGGGTTTTACCACTCTCACGTCACAGCTGAGGTTCCTGCCGACTGTTCGTAGGACTGGCTTTCGCCAGTGCGCCAGTTCCTGTAGGCATCGTGCTGCGCCTTAATTGTACCTCCTTGCACTTACACTATACGGGTTAACTAAACCAAGAGGGCGCAGACGGAGCAACACGAACGAATCAGCGCGCCAGACTCATATAAGGGCACTGCGTGCTGCCCCGAGGAACGAAAAACAAAAAAGAAAACAGGAGGACGGACGAGGGAGGCGTTTAAATTCAACGAACGGGGGCGTTTTCTTTATTGTTTTGCACAGGGGCGCGGTTATTAATTTTCGGAATCTTAAGAGGGGGGGGGGGGGGGGGGGGTTGGAGCCGGGGGGTGCCGGTGCAATCCTGGATACAGATTAACACCGTCGGGATGGGGACTGGAAAGTTCGACGAAGCCGACGATCGGTGCCCTCCGTCCGTACGCGAAGAACAAGTCATCTTCTTAACTTCATCATCGTTGATCTGTTGTACGCTACTTCGTTTTGCCTGTGCAAAAGCCCCTGCTCCGGAAATGGACATTTTTTCCCCCTTTTCGTTTGCAGCAACTACTGCCCGGTAACGGGCGTAATGCACAGGGTGGTTTTTCTTGTCCATCCATTCTCTTCCGTGGTCTTTGCTCGTCCGAGTATGCCTGGTCTGGACGTCGTCGTCCCATCGGGGCTGTTCATCCTGTACCATGCTCAAGACTCTCATGTTCCTTAAAAAGAGAGGGTTGGTCGAATAATAACAGTTTTGCGACACGCGGCGTCTAGCTGTAAAAGAAAGCACTACCAGCACACTGTAGTCTACAGTGCCCCCGTGTTTAAGATGGTCACCCCCTTGATTAAGATGGATACCGCCAACACCCGAATTATTCATCCATCTTATGCACGGGGGGGGGGGGGGGGGGGGGGTAGGTATTCGACCAATCGAATTGGACACGTGCACCCGGCATCCGTGTTGTGGTTTTGTAGCCGGCGGCCTCCTCTCGAGTGTGTCCTGCAAAGCAGGTGCGTTGTTCACAAAGAAAAGATTCGAGTAAAGCGGACTGCCCTTCGCATTTTGTTTGTTGCGCAGCGTGGTGGTGCCAACCTGGAGTCAAAGAGGGTGTGCACCCAATAATCGGGTGTGCTGCACCCGAATCGTATGCAAATGCGCACCTGGGAGCTGGTGGGCCCTCGTTTTTCTACTCAGCTTTGTTACAGCGTATAAGGCTGGACACCACCGCGCATGTGTATACTCGCTTGTTCGAAGCTGGAGCTACGACCTCGTCATTGTCGCAAACGAATCCCCGTGCGCATCGTGCGGTGCCCACGGCACATGGCACCAAGCATCCATGCGGAGCATCGACCGAGTGTTCCTTCCGCGTGGAGCACACGGAAGAGGGCCTCCAACTGTCACTTTTTAATCAATGACAAGCGCGCTGGCTATCAGAGAAAGGTTCGTGCCGGCGGGTTTACAGCCATCGGTGTAGTGTAAAGTGCGCAGCCAGAGGGCAACTGCTTTTTCTGCGTCTTCGCGTGCTCGTCGCCTTGCGACGCGTGGTATCTCTGGTCATAACCCCTCAGAGCGGTTGCCGTAACATCATGCTTATCACTAGGCATGTTCACTTCCTTCCGGACCCGCAAGGCAACTCCTTAAGGGAATCCGTCAAAAAGCAGCCTCAACGACTAGCAGCCCCACAGTGAACCTAGAAACATGCGGAACCCCCCGAAAAGCTTGTTCTAGATCGTTTGTTTGTGCGTACGTGTGAAACCCTGTTTTGAGTGATTTAACACAGCACGCTGCCATCCGACACTTTTTGATATAGACAAGCAAGCTTGTTACCATAAAAAAACGGCCGGGAAACGTGCCACCAAACTGGCGGGGGCCATGAAGGACCCGTAAAGGACCGTCCCAGAGACGTTTCACCCGAATACACACGGATTCTCCACTCCCGGGAAACCCTCGTGTGCTTTGTCTCCTTGGTGCCAGGGTTCGGAAACTTTGTGCAGCCCAATACAGTCGGACACCGGTGCATGTCTTAATGCTCGTCATCCCGGGCCGAAGACTTTTGAGTGCTGCCCCACACGAGGTGTCCAAACTCCAGCTCGGGGTCGGCCACTTTCAACTTAAATATATGTCCTCCGTCCGCAAAGGGAGCTTAATAATACAGTAAAAGCCGTCTCAAAGCCAACCACCGGGCCCAGCAGGTTTCTGCTCCCACTAAGCACGTTAACCCAGGCTCGTCTACCCCCGGCACGTACGGATGCCTAGTAGTTGGGGTCGTCTTCGTCATCGGCGTAGACCAATTCGTGGTTTTGAAGGTCCTCGCGGAGCTTTGCGAGGTCTGCGTTCTTTTTCGCCAGCATCTTCTTGAGATTGACGAACTGGGGTGAGTCGTTCAGCTTGCCGACGAGGGTTTTGTGGGCGCTTTCGTGCTCTTTCCTCAGCTTCTCGATCTGACCTTTCAGCTGAGCGACCTGTGTGGGAGGGGAAATCAAAATGCATCGAGGTACTGCACCTGCGGAAACTGCACAGTGCAGACGTTGAATATGCGGTACAGAAGTACGGTGCACCCATAACTTTCCCACAATGCGGTCAGAGTAGCCGCAACATTTACCCACAACGTTCCTCAAGCAACATATGGGTGGTATGGAGGTCGGTGCAGAGCAGGAGCAGGGGTGAGCTTTGTTCTTCGTGTACACCACCGTGTGTTGTTTTTTTCTTTTTCACTCACGACTTTTGACCTGTTGTGTGTGTGTAGGGGTAGACCCGCATGACCTCACGTCCGTTCAACACGTGGTTCGGTTAGTTACAGCACTTGGGATCCCTTCGGTTCTTTGTCTGGCAGCATCGTCGAGCATTTCCTTCCAAGTTGACGCCTATGTAAACTCCGCGCAGCGCGGTAGCTTGCAAACGGGCACTGTGCCCCAGTTGACCTCATCCTCGAAGATATCAGTCCGAGTAAGTGCCATTTTTTGTTTGTGATTAGCCTGTTAATGATTGATGGTGAGTGAATATGATCGTTAGGCTAATCTGCTCCCACACACGCTGCCAGCGTTCTCTTTCGTGTTTACAAAGCATTGTTACCACGAACAAATGGCCGGCCACATATTATGGCAAATCCCGACGAGCCCCCAGCCATATTTCGGTGTACGGAAGGCGCCTCGTTTTGTTTGTGCGTGCCGGTTGATCGGTTTACCACTTGTACTTACCCTGTTTTGTTTGCGGGTTAGGCCCTCTGATCAACCACCAAAACACGCTCCTTACGCCATTGTACTGCCGGCAAACCCGCAAGATTGCTAATGAAACCGTTACGCAAAAGCAGCAGAGATCGCATGCTCTTGCATTGAGGTATACCCGGCCTAGAGCCTCTTGCGACAGAGCAATGTAGGTAAGCAAAGTGGGCACACACCTCCTTCGGATCAGCACCACCGCCCTTGTCCTGCAGTACCCCTACTTCCGCCTTCGAGTCGTTAAGCTGTTGGCCAACCTCTGCCTTCACCTGCATCATGTCCTGAAACTGCTTCGTGATGCGCTCTATCTTCTCCTGCAACCGCTCGTTCTCTCGCTCTGCGCATTGATTTGTATTTCTGACGATCCCGTATCATTCATCCTTTTTGGGGGGGTATTCTGCATGATAAAGGCCTTTCGGGGACTCAAAAATGGGGTTTGAGCATTGTTGGCCGCACAAAACCAGTTTTAGAAGGGTTCTGGAAGGGTACCGACCGGGTCCAAAGTGGGAAGCCACAGATAAGTGGAAAAAAAGGTAGAATTACAGGACAGTCGCTGTTTCGGTTGTGCTTGTAAGGTTCAGCTTTGTGTGGTGTGACAGTGGGAGGGGATTGGGGGGGGATGCTTTTTACTGTATCGGGCTAGACGTTAACTCATGCTTCGGCCAGGCTGCCCACTCTGCTGCCGTGCCGCTAGGCTCTTGATTGCTTACGTTTCGCATACACACTTCAAGACTGCAGCGTTGCTCACTGCAAAGTCGTCCAGGAGTTCCAGTACGTGACTTTGGCTAGGTCTCCTCTACACACTTCAAGACTGCAGCGTTGCTCACTGCAAAGTCGTCCAGGAGTTCCAGTACGTGACTTTGGCTAGGTCTCCTCTACACACTTCAAGACTGCAGCGTTGCTCACTGCAAAGTCGTCCAGGAGTTCCAGTACGTGACTTTGGCTAGGTCTCCTCTACACACTTCAAGACTGCAGCGTTGCTCACTGCAAAGTCGTCCAGGAGTTCCAGTACGTGACTTTGGCTAGGTCTCCTCTACACACTTCAAGACTGCAGCGTTGCTCACTGCAAAGTCGTCCAGGAGTTCCAGTACGTGACTTTGGCTAGGTCTCCTCTACACACTTCAAGACTGCAGCGTTGCTCACTGCAAAGTCGTCCAGGAGTTCCAGTACGTGACTTTGGCTAGGTCTCCTCTACACACTTCAAGACTGCAGCGTTGCTCACTGCAAAGTCGTCCAGGAGTTCCAGTACGTGACTTTGGCTAGGTCTCCTCTACACACTTCAAGACTGCAGCGTTGCTCACTGCAAAGTCGTCCAGGAGTTCCAGTACGTGACTTTGGCTAGGTCTCCTCTACACACTTCAAGACTGCAGCGTTGCTCACTGCAAAGTCGTCCAGGAGTTCCAGTACGTGACTTTGGCTAGGTCTCCTCTACACACTTCAAGACTGCAGCGTTGCACACTGCAAAGTCGTCCAGGAGTTCCAGTACGTGACTTTGGCTAGGTCTCCTCCCAGTCCATAGCTTCTTTGGAGTGACTGAAGGTTGCACAAGAAAGTGCAGCTGTGGCGAGAGAGAACAAGCGCCTCTCAACCCACAGACGGCCAAACGCTGAGACGGGTCTCTCTGTGCCAAAAAAGCTGTTCACGAATTTGTGCGTATCGGCATCTTGACACGCTAAATGGGGTTTCGTCCTCGGTGCAATTGCTGCTGGCAGCTACCGAAATCCTGCTTTGCAATTTTGCAACTGGCGGCCGTACGGATTGGTGGATTGGTCTGAATCGTTAAGGTGCTAACGCTCGCAGTAACCGGTTGGATCCGAGCGAAAACGGTGCCGCTTAGGGTCCTAACTCAAGACTTAGCCGATTTTGGTTTCGAGCAAAAATGGTGTCAATTGGGGTCCTAACTCAAGAAACGACCGAAAGGGTTCGCACATCGAAAGGCGCAGAAAGCATACCGACAGCTCGGAGCTCCTCAGTTACCTTAGCCTCATCGGCCGTTACGGATTCCAATGAGGCTAGCTTCATCTTTCCCGCGCTCAAGGAGTCCTTTTGCATGAAGGCGGGCGTCGCATCAGCGACTGCGCCGGGGATCTGTGTTGACGGAGGCGGAATCTTAATTATGTGATTGGGCTGAACACGGTCTCTCCAGCTTGATGCCAGCATCAAGTCTGTTCTCCTTCGGACCCGGAAATGTTAGTTTAGTATCTGGTAGAATCTTGCCTCTCGTGTGCGTTTGCTGCTAGCATCAAGTCTTCTTCGCGGGAAGGCGGTGTTTTGGTTCGTTTTCTTCACTTTTTCCCTTTCGTTGTCGACAACTTCTTTCTTTACCGGTGCCAGAGAGCGTAGGATTTTGGACATGGGGTAGTTCGGCTATAGGATCCGCATCCGGCTTTTGCCTGATCTTACCAATTAAGCGAACCAGGAGATAACCCTCGTACAACAAGGCTCCACAGTGCATTACGGCTGCCGGTCTATTCGGACTCGTATAGACCCGTTTGGCGATAATCTGCATCGCGGTTGTCTTCGCAAGTGGCCCAGTTGGAGACACGGGATCTGAATGCGAATGTAGAAGTTGCCGTTCGCCGAAGCTAGTCGCGGCCCGATGAATCCGATGTGCACTGAGTAACTCACGCATGGCTTCTGGCTTCTGCAAGCCCTCTGCACTGCTTTTTTCCTCCGATGGTGGACGAGCCCAATTCTCCCTCTTCGTGTTCCCCCTCAGCAAAAAAGAAATGCCAAAATGGGCGGTAGTAGTAGTAGTTTGAACTTGTTACGCAGCAACAATCTGTGTCGGTAGACTGCACAAAGGGCGGCAGTAGTAGTAGTTTCAGCTTAGTGTGAGTTTGATTAAAGTAACATTGTGAATAGTAGTAGTATGTGTCGTCTGCCGAAGCAGCCGGAGACAGCAGGCGCAGGGGGCAGGTCTTGCTTTACTTTTCTCTTCTTCATGGAGACCCGCCCCCGGCATCACGACTGTCCAATCACTGTCAAAAAAGTTTGCGCCTATTGTGATGAGGTGGTTGACCAGGGGCGACCGCTCAACTACGGTGCGGTCAACAGTGTCGCCACGTGAAGGCCCCCCCATGACACCAAAATGGGCGGTAGTAGTAGTAGTAGTTTGAACTTGTTATGCAGCAACAATCTGTGTCGACAGACTGCACAAGCCGCTACAGACTACCATTTTGCACGCGTCGTGTCATGCTTCGGTCGCTTGTTGCCCCGCGTCCTGTTTGTCTCCGGTGCGCGCTTCACGTCCGAAGTGCAGTTTGATGACGAGGAATCACCAGATGATTCGGCGCACTTCCTTTCCTTCCTCGCAAGTTGTTTCCGCGGCCGATCTCGATTTCACTATGTTCCCTGCCATAGCCTGCTCGTCTTCGCGGCTCCGCTTCGGTTGGGTTTGTGGGCTGTCCACTTTTGGGGTGCGCTTCTCGTTCAGAGGCAGCTGCTGCGGCTTCGGCTTCTTGCGGGCGCTCCCACCTGCTTGCTCGTCGTCGCGTCCGCGCTTCCGCTGGGAGGTCTAACGCTATCTCCTAGAGATGCGTAAGTAGTGCCTGGAGCTGTTCGACGATACGAATGAGTGCAAGCGCCGGAAACACGGCTCGGTGCGTACGACGAGGGTCTACCGCAGACCGCCGCCACAGATTCATTGCATTCGACCCCAGACTCTCACGGTGCTGTCAGGAGGGGACGTTATGCAGGCAGGGGGGCGCTGTCCGTCCCTTTTGCACGTTCACCGTTCGGTGGTGGCGTCCGATCAGGTGGTTGTGGGCCCCGAGGCCGCGGCCTCGGTTCTGGCACCTTCGAGGCGCACGCGCTCGCCCGTTGGCCGACAGGTCCCCGCTCCACCGCTGGCTGTGCCCCGTGGTGCCCTAGCTTGCAGCACTGCCTGGGCCTGCGGCACCGCACGTCCTCGTACCGCATGCACGTATCGCACGTCGGCAGCTCGTGAGCCAGGCACTTGTGGTGCGAGTTTTTGCAGCATGCCGCCACCGACGTGCACGTGGTGCACGCCGTCATGCGGTGCTTCGTGCATATCTTCACCGCCAGCCCGTCCCCGTCCCGTGTTCGTGGTGGTTGGAGCAGCACCCTTCCAGCTTCAATTTTTGGAGGGTGCAGCCCTCGCACGGCTGGCCGTGCAGCGGACACACGCGCTGGCTCCCCTCGAAAACGGGGACACCGTCCGGAATCCGCTTCGGGTCGCCTCCCTGAACCGCCAGCCTCTGCCCCCTCCTGGCAGGTGCCGACACATCCTCGGGACCCCAGCACGATCACTCCTTGTCCACCGTACTCCGGGAGCACATCCGCGCCCCACGGCTCGCCGCTAAAGCCATGGCGCGTACGCAGCAGCTGCGTTTCCAGGAGTAGTATTGTGTCGTCCTAATCCGGGAACATGTCAGGGAGAAAAACGGAGCAATCTTTACAAACAAGCGAGTGACTTAAGGTGGCCGCTTGAGCGGCGTTGGCCAATCCGAGCGCGCACAGCATCAGTGACGCATCGGCAGTATTTGCACTTCAGGATGGGGCTGCCGTCATGAGCGTCGACGGCTAGCGAGTGTCGGCAGAGGGTGCAGTGGTCGGAGCAAGCTTGAAAATGGGCGGAAAAATAGAAATTGCTGTCGAAATGCGCTGGCCCGATGTGCCGCCGAGGGAACCAACACTGGAAACATACCCGAGGAGGATCGAGGGACAGTCCCTTGGCAGCTGCGCAAGAGAATAGTTGCGCAAGGAGCTCGGCGCTGATGTTCATTTGGGCCCGCAGCTCGTATTGGATCGTTCCCTGCAGCGCCGTGAAGAACGAAGACAGCAGCGTTTCGACGTCGCGTTTGGAGTATACACCCTCCCGAAGCATGCTCTTCTGGTACCTGCCCAGCTCGTACTCAAGCTCCTTCGTGTGGACAACCTTGCGCTCCTTACTCAGCCTCACAACCGTTTCCAGCATGGAGCGACTCGCGTCCGTTAGGTTGACCGTCTTCTTCGCGACCATATCATCGAGCGTCGCCATGGTCGTCGGCCAAGGTCAGCCAGAGGGGGGAAGGAAAGGGGTGAGGCAGGTGGGTGACACGGTGTTGGGACCGCTGCTTTTTTCTTTTCAAATTGTATTCGATTCTTCTTTTTTCGAATATTGTGTTTGTTGCCCCGACGATCGGCCGGAGTGGGGGCGCGCTTTCGGGTTTCCTAATTTGTGGAGGGAAAGTTCGCTTGAGAAACCGTGGTTTTAAGGTCTCCGGTGCCCTTCGTCGAAAGGGTTCTTTTAAAATACATGTATTCAGTGTGCGCGCGATCAGCCGGCTTGCCGGCTGATTAAAGTTCGCCCCCTTTTTTTTACCGGCAGACTCGCACTTTTGATTTCGATTTGAAGATCATTTTCAACAGTGTAAGTTTGGCTATGCCGCCCATGGAGCGGAATCGCACCGGCAAGATGTTGTCGTAAACCCTTCTGATCGGCAGACCTTCCAAAAATCAGCTGGCTGATTACCAGCCGGTCAGTTTTTCACGATTTTTTTTTTCCGGCTGAAATCAGCCCAGCGTACTAGCTCTGACCTCGACCCCCGAGCCCGGAACTGGTAAACTGGTCTGTATCCGGATTTTGTGCACAGGGGGAGGGCAGACACCCCCGTTCGGCAACGAACCTGCAGAGCGAAGTCGTACCGGATAGCGGTGGCATGGTGGACAAAGAACGAAGAAAGCCATACGCCTGCTACGGGAAACGAAGGGACGAGTGGGCCAACAACAGCGTCAGTGGGAAACAAAGGGACGAGTGGGCCAACAACAGCGTCAGTGGGAAACAAAGGGACGAGTGGGCCAACAACAGCGTCAGTGGGAAACAAAGGGACGAGTGGGCCAACAACAGCGTCAGTGGGAAACAAAGGGACGAGTGGGCCAACAACAGCGTCAGTGGGAAACAAAGGGACGAGTGGGCCAACAACAGCGTCAGTGGGAAACAAAGGGACGAGTGGGCCAACAACAGCGTCAGTGGGAAACAAAGGGACGAGTGGGCCAACAACAGCGTCAGTGGGAAACAAAGGGACGAGTGGGCCAACAACAGCGTCAGTGGGAAACAAAGGGACGAGTGGGCCAACAACAGCGTCAGTGGGAAACAAAGGGACGAGTGGGCCAACAACAGCGTCAGTGGGAAACAAAGGGACGAGTGGGCCAACAACAGCGTCAGTGGGAAACAAAGGGACGAGTGGGCCAACAACAGCGTCAGTGGGAAACAAAGGGACGAGTGGGCCAACAACAGCGTCAGTGGGAAACAAAGGGACGAGTGGGCCAACAACAGCGTCAGTGGGAAACAAAGGGACGAGTGGGCCAACAACAGCGTCAGTGGGAAACAAAGGGACGAGTGGGCCAACAACAGCGTCAGTGGGAAACAAAGGGACGAGTGGGCCAACAACAGCGTCAGTGGGAAACAAAGGGACGAGTGGGCCAACAACAGCGTCAGTGGGAAACAAAGGGACGAGTGGGCCAACAACAGCGTCAGTGGGAAACAAAGGGACGAGTGGGCCAACAACAGCGTCAGTGGGAAACAAAGGGACGAGTGGGCCAACAACAGCGTCAGTGGGAAACAAAGGGACGAGTGGGCCAACAACAGCGTCAGTGGGAAACAAAGGGACGAGTGGGCCAACAACAGCGTCAGTGGGAAACAAAGGGACGAGTGGGCCAACAACAGCGTCAGTGGGAAACAAAGGGACGAGTGGGCCAACAACAGCGTCAGTGGGAAACAAAGGGACGAGTGGGCCAACAACAGCGTCAGTGGGAAACAAAGGGACGAGTGGGCCAACAACAGCGTCAGTGGGAAACAAAGGGACGAGTGGGCCTACAACAGCGTCAGTGGGAAACAAAGGGACGAGTGGGCCAACAACAGCGTCAGTGGGAAACAAAGGGACGAGTGGGCCTACAACAGCGTCAGTGGGAAACAAAGGGACGAGTGGGCCAACAACAGCGTCAGTGAAGGGCTTGGGTTAGTCATCATATCTTTGCGCATGACCCCCACTTTGTCGACGCACGCTTCATACTCCGGCCACGTGGCGAAGTTCAGTGTTCTTGGGCTCGCAATCCACGCATTGAGGTACGCCTCCATAGCGCTCCTCGGGATGCCACTGCCACGTTCATACGGGCCATTGAGCCCGAGCATTAGCACGTCGGTCAGCGTCTGCTCGTGAAGCCTCTTCCTGGCTTTTGTCAACACCCTTTTCATGTTTGAAAAGACACGCTCGACCGATGCTGTCCCCATTGGCAGGACAACAGCAATGGCAAACAGATTGTTTGTCTCTGGAAATGCCGTCGAAAGGTTCGATGACTTCAGCAGCCCCAGCATGACCTCTTCCAATGCACCCGGTGGTTGAACACGGTGGTAGTACACTGTGGTACCCCGTGGTAGCACACTGTGGTACCCCGTGGTGCACGGTGGTAGTACACTGTGGTACCCTGTACACACTGTAGTAGTACACTGTGGGTAGCCGGTTTCTCCGGGAAAACAATAATAGCTGAGATTTTTTTTTTTTTTGACCCAGACCAGTTTCCAGACCAACTCTGGTCTGGCGACCAGCTGACCCCTCCCAAGCTAGTAGGCTGAATCAGCCGCTTTTTCCTTAGCGCGAACACTGCATGTATTAGGTATGCGGTGTGTTTAGTGCTCGGGTATCACGCATGTGGTGTGTGTCTTTGAAGCATGTTGCAGCTTCTGCGACTTTTGCGGCGCGTGCTCTCGTTTCCTGCTGTGACTATTGCAGTTTAGTGAGGAGCGGGTTGTTCAACTTGCTTGATAACAAACCATCAGCAGGCCGCAGTTAGTGATGAAGGAACAAAACAATTTCCCACCCTCCCTTGCCCCGGTGATCGTCTTGGTGGGCGTTGATACGCCAACAAACCATTCCTTTCATCCCGTTCGCAAGTTCGTTAGTTGATAGGTTGAATTGGCTTCACACTTTCCCTTTGATGCCATGCGTGCCGTGCCTCAGCATTTGGTGGAATCTGACCAACCAAGCAAAGGACAAGGAGAGTTCGTGACAATTCCTCATATTTGGAGTGCGTCATCAAAGTCGCGTACGGGCAAGGTACTTGGTGTACCCGGAAACGCTCCCCACAACTTACCGTAATTGGAATAATGTTGAACTGGACTAGCTGGAACGGGCAAATGACAGACCGGGTAAAACCTGGGACACGGGGGGTGTCCCAGTCACCTGCTCGACTGCACCAGAGGTGGTCCTACAGCCTCCTATGACAGCGGCATCTAGAGGTCGAGCTGAGTGTTGAGCACCCGACGGCGCGGGCAAGCACCAGGGTCGTGATATTGCAGCTGCAAGGTACCCAAAGTCGCAAACCCCATAAAAAAATGCCGAACCGGGTAAAACCTGGGATACCCAGCCCTTTTTTGGGGGTGTCCCAGGTTTTACCCGGTTCAACACTAATCCAAATACGGTATACTTATTTTTTTAGCCACATGCTATGTGTGAGGAAACTGAACCGCCCAAGTAGGACCTTCTGATCATGATCATTTGCCCAAATTGCCACCTGAAGCCACGTCCAGGATTTGGGCACAGGGTAGTGCGGTCAACGAAAAACATTATGTCGTTCGAACGAACTGATGCGGTCGCCCTCGTAAAGAAGGTGACGGGGGTGGACGTTCCGTCCGCTTTCTTCTTCGAGAGGAAGAACCCGGCTCCCCAACAGGTCGTCGATTGGGCGGAGTCTGAAGGAGCAAGCACTCAGGGCCCTCCTCGAAGCCGGGGGGTTCACCGGCGACAACGCCGTCCCGGAGGGAACGGTCCTGTGGCGTCTCACCTGGGTCCACAGGGCCAGCTCGCCGAACACCTCCGAGCAGGTGGTCGGCGCGTTCCTGGCCGGGCGTTTCCCGGAGGAGACCGCCCGGCAGACCGCTGCCCACCGTGCAAGGGGGATGCAAGGCGCCGAAGCGGTGGGACGAAGAGGCCGCGGCACCCCACTCGGCACGCCGCGGGGCTCCGAGGCGGGCGCAGCCGCGGAAGACGCAGTCCCCGAGCCGGCCCGAGGGCCAGTCGGGGCGGACGACGGCGCCGCCAAGCGAGGCCAGTCACAAGACGCCGAGGTCGTCGGCGAGGCCGCCGTCAGAATCCATCTGCTGGAGAAGCAGACAGAAGCCCTGCAAGCACAGGGAAAACAGCAGACGGCCCTCCTGAGCCGCCTCGTCGACAAGATCGACGAGAAAAACGAGCGGCAGGCGGTGGCCGCAGATCCGCGGGAAAGTCGCGCCCTCTGCGACAGCGACAACGACAGCGAGGGGACGGACAAAAGCATCCAGCGAAAGGGCGGGAACCCTCCCCGGGGCATGGCAAGCCTGGACCCCGAGAAGTGGTTCGTCCTGGACGACCCCGCCAGTTCGCAGCTTTAAACGTGAGGTACCACTACAAGGACCTCACGGCCGCCCAGCTGGGGAGCGGTCTCGCCCCGCAAGCGCGAGAGGCCCGAAACCGGCTCGAAGACCTCGAGCTGATCATCAGGTCGCTAGGCCGGTGCTCCTCGTTAGAGGACGCGGTGGACGTTCTCCAGAAGCTGGCGGAGTGGGCGGTGGGGCGCCTGCAGGTGCTGCAGAGGGGCGTGGTGCAGGGGGACTGGGAGTCGGCCGAGGTGCTCGAGAGGGCCCTCACGGTAGACGGCGAGGCGCCGCTTTTCATGGCACGGGCGGAAGAGAAAGCGCACGCCCACGCACGAAAGCAACGGTTTCGGCCGCCCCAAACCCGCAAACCCCCGCAACACCACCAAACGCACAACCGACCCCACACGCAACAGACCCGCCACTCCCCGCCCGGCAGACACCGCAAACCGGGTGGCGACAGCAGGAAGAGCGGGGCGAAAGCCCAGTAGCGGTGAGGTGGGGCGCCTTTGGCCTACACAGCTCTCCGCTGTCCGGACCCGCCGGCCACTGGACTCAAGGAGTCCGGAGGTACGCCCAAGGTGCGCCCAAGGGGCGAAAGCCCAGTAGTGGCGAGGTGGGGCGCCTTTGGCCTACACAGCTCTCCGTTGTCCGGACCCGCCGGCCACTGGACTCAAGGAGTCCGGAGGTCCGCCCAAGGGGCGGCCCCGCATGGTCGAAAACCCCCTCTCGAAGCGGGAGGTCAGGCGGGTTCGGTTGGATGCGGAGAAGCACCTGTCGCGGGCTCTCTCCTCCTCGACATGGCGCGGGGTGGAGTCCACGCACCGCCGCATGTTGGAGTTCAGAGGCGAGTGGGAGGCAGCTACCGGGGAAAAGCTGTCGAAAGCAGAGGCAACGATCCTCTGGGTAAGCCGGAAGCTACGCGGCTCGAAAGAAGTACCCGGGATCTCGACGTCGACAGCGCTGCAGTACGGTGTACGGTTTTCTTCTCTTCCGAAAACCGGATTTCACTAAGGTATCCACTCCTCCCCCTGGTTTAAAGGGCCGGTACTTTTTGAGTCTCTCGGTTGACTGCTGAGAGGCTCTGAGGGTAGTAGTGATGGGGGTGTCGACATATTCGTACGCACACTTTCACTTTGGCTGCAAAGGTGTGACTCAAAAGACCAACATCGAGTTCACATCCACTGAGAATGCAGCCCGGTCGGTTTGCTTCGTTTTCATCACGGTTGTCTTGTACCGACACGCTTCTTCCATAGTTGGCAAGCAAATTTAAGCAAAGTTGGTGACCCCCGAAAAAAGCAAAGTCGATTTGCTTCAGATTTGCTTCAGATTCGCTTAATTTTGCTTAAATTTGCTCAAGCGAGATTGAAGCAAATTTAAGCAAACTTCGGCAGGAATGGTGAAACCAGCGTTGCATGCGAGCACTGTACTTCATAGCGAATGGGACATCCTGCAGGGAAGTACCCCCTTCGTCCAATGTTCAGCGCGTGGCCGAAATAGTGGACCACAATCCCATCCCCTTTGTACCTTGAGTCCCTTGAGTAGAGTCATGTTGTCGGGCAACCCACGAACAAACGCCATTGCGTCATCTATGCTGGTTTGTCCCCAGCGTCGTTTTTCGAACCGTTTGCCTTATCTCCCGGTTCGCCGCAGTCTCTGGTTGCTCGCTCTGCTCTTTCCAACGCTATTCGTGGATTTGAAGGTCGGTATTTTAATTACCCTTGGTCTCTTTGTGATAACATATCACCTTCAAGACACGGCTAGCGTCCGGCATTGTGCAACATGTACATGTGTGTTACAGTCGTTGTAGCAAGAGGTTTCATCCGACACTTGGATGAGGTTCGGTACTTCACCGCCGTAGGCTGTTCCTGCCTGAAGGTCTGTTTGGCTTTCCTTGGGTTGCCCGTGTCGGTGTTGAACTCTTTCTGCAACAGCACGGCCCAGCGTCCCTGCGCTCATCCTGCGGTTCTTCTCTCTTGCCTGACTCCTTGCTTCCACCGGGCCTACGGGTAGGACGAAACCTGCCGTTCAGTGTCGCAGCTTTGCGAAGCCCTGCCTGCGGTACGGCTCGCACCTTGTCACCGGCCTTACTTGCCGTCTGCTCTTGTATGGCGGCCTCGTAGGTGCACATCGACTTCGAACGCCTGCTGGTTCGGTGTGGCCTCTTGTTGAGACCGGCCATGTTCCCACCTCATTGACATGCATCTACTGCCCCCTGTTCTTTGAACATGACCCACCTGACAGTAGAGGAACGAGTGCCCTTGTCCATGTCTAACGCCCTGCCCTCATAGACCCAAGGTCTGCGAGAGTCAGATCCTTGATCACATCGAGTCGTTCTTCAGCTTTTCTGGTATCATGTTGGGGGTTTCGATCACTCTTTGTCTCCGATCGCCTTCTCCTTCTGTTCCGGGAACACGGTACGAATGGTTAAGCATTGCGAGGCTTTTCTTCAACGGCAGCATTCTTGTCGCCCTGCACGGCTATCGTGCAACGCAGTCCCTACTCCGTTTCCGCAAATTCGCCTTTTCCTGCCTTCGTTGCATGCTTCCTCAGTTGTCAAAATCACTAGTGCATGATGCCTACTTTGCTTAAATTTGCTTTTCTTTGCTTAAATTTGCTTTTATTTGCTCGTAATCTGAAGCAGATCTCCAAAGCAAATTTAAGCAAAGTCGTCTTTGCTTGCCAACTATGTTCTTCTCTTGAGCCGAGGATGCGTTCGATGCGGGTACACCGACACCCGTGGCGAAGTATGTTATCACACCATGCAGTTTCACGGTGAGCGAGCCGACGCACACTCTACGGGTGCGTTTGCGTGGACCCAGAAACCTGGCGACCAGCGAAGAGAGTGCCGTTGAATACTTAGTTGGTGCTCGTTGCGGTTTGGCCACTGTCCACAAAAATCTGACGTACCTAACAATGACTATTCTACAGCGTCGCACACAGCGCCGCAGCTGCTGTAGAGGGCTGTTCCAGAACAAACATCGCCACGGGTCCTTGCGACTGGACTCGGACAAAGCTTGGATGGTGCACATCGCGCACATGTGGGATTACGTCTACCGCAGCTGCAGCTATTCCCGGCGGCAAAACAGAGGGGAATGACACTACCTATTTCTCGGTAAACCATGACAGCTCGCACATATGTGGAGCAAGCGCAAGCGAGGATACGTAAACACAAGAGCCCAGGGCTGTCAATCCGAAGAACAGTTCCGGAGTCAGGGTCTTGCACTGCTTGTTGCAACTGCAATCCTACCCCTGCCTGCATTTCAAATTCTCTGCCCAACAAAACGACGTGGGGGTTGCAAAAACGTGCTGGTTATGGGCTGGTCCCATCTGCGCCGTGTTTTCAGCCCGTTGAGCCACGGACACCATCATCAGCGCGAAACCTGACCGTCTGCAGACAGGACAGCACCACATCTAAGGATGACAGCAGGTACGCAAATTGCCCAATAGCAACACGGCTGAGGCGGCGAAGAGAGATGAAGTATGGCTAAAGATAAAGTGGTATCACCTGAGGAGGTAATCTCAGGGCCGCCCACGTGATAAGCCGTTAAGCATTGAGTTCTTTTAAGTACATGAACCACATGGATTAGCATGCACTGTGTCGCCGCTTAAGGTTACTTTATGACGTCGTCACCTGTCATTGCGTCGTCAAGGTCGAGTACTTGTGGCGCCAGGGGCGCTGGGCTTTCTTGCGGTTCTGGAGATTGCGTGGGGGGGCACAGGTGCGGACAGGCTTGCACGTTTTTCACTCTCGAGGGCACTGGAGTGCTTGGGGACGTCGGACGTTTCTGGTAGCCGCTTGCTTTAAGGGCCTTCTTCTTTTTTCGTTGCACCCCTGACTCGGGTGTGGTCGCCTTCGCCTTCTTCCGCTTGCGGCCGGCGATCGGGCTCTCCTTCGGGGTGCCGAGCACCCTCTTCTTCAACGCTGGTCGTTCGCCGGTCCCTGGCGTTGGTGGCGGCCTCTTGGCCGCCCGTCCGGTCGTCGCCGTCTTCTGCTTCACCACGGCGGGCGGTGCCTGCGCCGCGCGCTTTCCCGCCGGTGTTTCTCGTTGTACGCCCACCTGGGTGGGTGAGAGGGGTCTCTTCTTCTTTTTGCTGTGTCCGGGGGTTGCCGGGGCGTTCGGTTCGTTGGGTTGGTGGTGGCCGCGGCGGCAGCACGCTGCCGGTCTCCTCTGCGCCAACGTAGGGAGCCTCCTGCATTCCTGGCAGGTTCCTCTGCCATGCGTGCGGCAGGCATGATGCCCGCTGCGGCAGCACGCCGCCGCCGTCTTGCACTCGCCGCATTTCGTCGTGCTGTGCTCCACGCACACCGCGATCGGCTGCCCATCGTCAGCGTGGTGATGGTGCCGACAGCACATCTCTACCGTGGGCACGTCCCTTCGGACGAGTGCTCGACACGCCTCACACTTCCCCTTGTGGTGGGTCGCGCAGGTGACGAGCGCCTTCTCTACTCCGACACCCGGCATATGCACGGGGTCGGGGTGCAGCTGTGGTGGGGCAGGCAGGGCCCACCTCGCCGCTCTCTCGGCCGTCCAGTCCGGGTACGTCGGGAACTGCGTCCCTACATCGCTTCCCTTCACCTGCTCTTCGAGGATCGTCCCCGTGTGTGCCTCGCGAAAGCGGGGCCTGGGCCGCACCCCCGATATCCCCGTGATGCCCATGAACGACAGCGACGTCGTCGGGCATACTCTCTCGCCTCGCTCGCAACTCCCCAGCCCTTGCTGTGTCGCCAGCTTGTCCAACGCGCTGATCATGCAGCGCAGGACGTTTCCTCGCTCCCTCACCCCCTTCGGTGCATTCTCGTGCAGCGGTATGCTGAGGCCTGAAAAGAGTTCAAAGTCGATGGCAAGCTCTAGCATTGACGCCTGCCCGTTCTCGGTCCACTCCATGTCTGACAGCCACGCTACCAACGCATAAAACGTCGGTAGCCCCCAGGCCTTGTTCCGCTCCCACGCCCATGCCGGGGCAATCCGCGCAAAGGGGTGGTCGAGCTTCTCGGCAGGCATCGCATCCGCTCTCGACCAGGGGGTCGTGGGGTTCCTGGCTACCCAGCCTCGTGCTTCGAGCCCTGCCCGCTCCGCAAGGATTTCAGCCATCATCTCCTGGAGCCGCCTCGAGAAGTGGGCATTCTCGGGTACTACCACTCCGTGTTCCAGCGTGCATCTGGGCCAGTCGGCGCGGTTGGCCGCCATCAGCTCGGCATGTGCCTCTCGTCGCCGTATGTGCGAGTACGCTCCGCAGTCCCAGAATACGTGTTTCTCGTCCTCGGTGTCGCCGCTTCCACAGTGCTTGCAGCTGGGCGCCTGCGGCTCAGCTCCGGCCTGTCTCATCCGCGACGTGAACTCAGCCGTGTTCACTCCTCCCGCCAACGCTACACGTATAAGCCTCGCGGTGTGCGCGGGACATTCACGCATCCTCCAGAAGGAGTTCGTCCGCTCCAAGTCGGCTCTCTGTACACCCTCAAATCCCGGCCGCCTCGCTACCAGACGGGACCACGTCTTCGCCCTCAAATCCGCCCTCACTTCATGCCCCCTCTTCGAGGGTGTCGAGGCTATCGGGTCAAATATTGCACCATTCCTCAGCGTGCGAGACAGGGGCCCTGGTCCCCATACGTGTCCACACTCCTCCATGCTCTTCATCGCCAGTCCAACTGGCCCCAGGGGTAGGTCCTCCTCGGCGTACCTTCCCCGGATGCTCTCCATCAGAGGCAGAAGTCGTGGCAACCTCTCGCACGCCGCGTAGAACGCCGTCGTCACCCTATATGCTAGGCATGTACTGGGGTCCGTCAGGTGGCCCTTCTCCTGAAAATTTAGGACCATCTCCCTCGCGCGCTTTGGGTTGGACCCACCCCAGATCAGTCCCATCACCGACGTCGTCAGCCGTTTCATTGCCACCTTCGACACCGGCGCGAAAGAGCAGCCTGACAGCGCCGCCGCAGCACATTCGACTGTACAATCTCGGACCCGCTTCTCGTACCGGAACGGCGCATGGCGGAGGCCTTCCGCAGGGCAGCCGCCCTTCTCCACCCTCTCCGAGTCGGACCTTTCTGTCCTATTCTTAGCCGTCGAGACTAGGGCCCCCAGGCACGGTGACAGATTTGCCAAAGCAGCAGCGCATCCACGCTGCGGAGTCTGAGCGTCGACTGATGCCTACGTCTCGTCGAGAAGGCGACCGTTTTCTGGAGGTTCAGCTCCATTCCGGTGAGCGTGCAGAACTCGTCTACCACGTCCACCCCTTTTGCAGGGCGGCCTCCGACAGCCGCGATAGCAGCGTGCATCGTCCGCG